>JAPMOR010090775.1:121642-140900 GCA_026543865.1 Argiope aurantia | reverse complement strand
TGAGCAATGAAATCACTAGTGTTTGAATCAATTTGTCATGGAGTCCAGATCTAATAAATTTCGTAATCAATTTAAAAATAAAAAAAATAATTTTTAAAAATAAAACATTATCTCGCTCTGTATTTAAAAAGTTCCCTTGTTTAGGAAAGTTAAAATGAAAGCGATTGTCTCTAGAAAAAATATTGGAAAATTTATATGGGTGTAATTGACGGCTTTTACTAATCTAAATGTCTAAAAAATCTTTCGAAAAATTATATTAAATTATGACCGTCGTATAATTAATAACATTGAATTACTTTTTAAATATTATCTACATAAGATATGTTGATGTCACAGGAATAATATAAGAATGTGAATATTTAATTATTTTGCCAATGGAAATGACATTATAAAACTAAACATATAAATAAATAAAATATTTAGTTTCTTTAATTTTAAATAATTTTATACGATTAAGAAGTTTATATTAAACTATTCCCGGAAGCATGATATTTCTGCTTTAGTGTTTAAACTTTCTTTAACGAATAAATTCTGCGTTAAGGATCGTCCAAAATGCACCCGAATTAAGTCCAGTTGTTTATAATGAGATGTACAGCATACATGAATCGCTACTGTGATTTGAATTTATATTAAGTTACCTTTATTTAAACTCTAATTTTACGTTACACTCCCTCAAATATTTTGCAGTTGCAATGTAAATTTAGGGAAAACATGTTAAACCCTTGTCAGAATATTTAATATAAATATGTAAAAAGTATTGAAGAAATTATAAAAATTTAATTTAAAGCCGTAATAACAATTTCAAGTCTCTCTGTGAATTATTAAATTGTCCCTGTACTTGGCACAAACTGATAAATAAAAGAAAACTTTTATTATTTACAACAAATATTTTGCCTTTTTTTGGAGGGAGAGAGGCGAATGCGAAAGATAACCCAAATAATTTTTATATACCCATTTATTTTATTTAATAACAAAACATACAGAAAGTAAATGGAGAAAAAAAAATGATAGATATAGGTGATTATTTATAGTTTAGAGATTTTTAACGCTAAAATATTTATTAAAAATATTTTACAACTGCATTCTGGAATCATATATGGTCCAAATTAATAAAATTATTATTTAATCTTTATTATCGGTGGTTATATTTTTATAAAAATTAAATATGGTGTTATTACTGATAAAAGGTATCAGCCTTTCTTATTTTGATGTTTTCTGATGTAATAACGAATCTGATGTTTCTGGCAATTACAAATTTACTTTTAAATATGAGTAAAGAATATTTCATAAAAGGTGGATGATTATATAAATCACATTTAATATTAATTGTAATTAAATTCAAGACCTTTTCTGAAATTACAAATGCATATTTCCTATTCAGAAATATAAGAAATAAATAAATAAAATAACGCATTTTTTTAAATATTAAGTTGGAAGCAGAATTAATTTCATAATTAAAATAATTAATCTATTTAATTTTGGAAAATTTGCGTTTTAAAATGTAATTGATAATATAAAAAGTTGAAGGCAATATAAAAGCACTTTCTTAAACTGAATGAACATTTTTTTTGTAAACATATAAATTTTACGAGAAAAGTTTTTTTTCCCTGTAAGTTTATATCAAAAAGAGACCTTATTAAGAATTGCATCGTAATTATGGTAAATAAATCTCCTTACATAAAGAATTCATTCAATTACCTGTAATGTCCCTTCAAAACTCACCATGAAAAGAAAATTTGCTGTATTTACTTCTGAAATAGTGATGAACTAGAAATTCGATAAATTTGCTTATAAAATAATCATGAAAGGAAAATAGATTTCTTTTAAAATATAAATAAAAGCTAAATTAATGCGCTTGTAATGATGCTTACCTGGTACTTTTTCTTCAAAATTTTCCTGGAAACCTTAAAATATAACAGAATATATTTTAATGAATATGTAATACTCGAATTCATAGAAATTTGATTTTTAGAATTATTTGATCGAAAATGAAATGAGTCACTCTATTAAAATCCATGCAAAAACTGTTCTTTGATAAGGATACTAAGATAAAGGATATTGTAATTTCCTTTACAGAAGGTACAATAAAAGAAGTAATTAATTTTTCTTTCCGCCGGATACTAAAATTTGATGCCACTCTTTTCATATCGTAGAGAAATTTCTACACTTTTTTCTACGCCATGCAAATATACATTTGTTTTCATTGAGAAAAAAATTCGATATAATTAGGATTCATGAATTTTCATTAATTGTATATTATTTCTCGCAACTAGTTCTTTGAGTATGTGTCCAAAGTTTGATACATAGATTCAGAATAACAGCTTTGCCAGGTTTTTGAATAAAGAGTTCAAAGCTGAGAAGATAATTTATATTTGATTTTCATTGATGCAGTACCAAAAGAAAATACCAAACAGACAATTCGAATTCACAAAGAAAATTTAAGAAAAATCGCAAATAATATTTTAACAGTTATATAAAATTCTAAATAATTACAGAATAAAAAAATCATTAGAAAATTGTAGAAGAAAAGAATTATCCCAATTGTTTTTTTTAAATATATTCTACGTAGTACAATTCTATTTTTTAATTTTGGATTAAGATAATAATTACTTTCAGAAACCAAAAGTATCATTCCTTAGAAAATATTAATTAAGTAACAAAGTGAAATAAAACATTGCTTACTAAAATCGATTAAGGAATTTTAAAGAATTTTTTATTATTATTACGATGCAATACTTATTTTTGATGTGATATATTGATTACAAGCCGCCTTTCATAAAGTTTCTTTCCCTTTTCGTTTCCTTACTTCCCTGCAATACTTTATTATTTTATTTAAGAATTTATTTGTGTTGTTTCTTATTGAAAACTAGCCGCCTTTGGTGACCAGCCGGTTCGCCAGTATTACCGCTCGCTACAATTTTTAATTAAATATTTGAAGTAAATGGTCTATTAAAGGATTCTCAAACAAAACATTTTTAATCTTCAAATTTTGATAGTCATACCAAATTTATACTGTTGTTTAGATCGTTTCGTTCAATTTACTATATATATTTTGCTAATTTGTTGTCCTTTCCGGGAAAACTTCAACTTTAATTTAAAATGTAAATGATGAAATTGCAATTAATATTAAGATATTTTTTAATAAAACCAAGCGTTTTATTTTATTTATCATCTTTATTGTTATTTATTAATTATTATTATTATTATTGAATGTGAGTATTGCAAACAGAATCGCTCGGTATTTAAGTCTTATGTTAACTACAAAATATTTTTCATAATTTATGTAATATCTCAAAGAATAATTAAACAAAAATTTCTCAGATTCAGCATAAAATTGAGTTTTTGGTTTTACTTTCAAAAGGATTGAAATGAAATCAATAATAATATTTTGTTCCGGCCTATAAATATATTTCTAAAATTAGGAAGTCTAAATTTAATGCAGTAAGGTAGCATATTCTGGGAAATATTCTGGACACACCAAATTTTAAATAAATGAATGAATGTTTCTATTTTCCATGATCAACTAAGACTTATTTATGAAGTTTTAAATGTTAAAAATTTAGAAAAACTGAACATTTTCATAATCTTAGGCCAATTAATCTTGAGAATCCTGAGCGCTGATTCTCGTATTTTCTTTGAAGCGATCGATGGAAAATCTAAAATTATCCTTTTTTTATTGAATAGTGATATTCAAATTTTCATAAATCAGTCAGTTTAAGTGATTGGAAATTAACTCTTAAAAGTCAGTGATTTAGTTGACTGGAAATTAACTCTATGACCACCATAAAATCTGTGCTTTCTATTGTGGTGTATGCATTCTCCTTAATATCCACTCGAATAAAACATCACATACAAAAGTATTACATAGAACAAACACATCAAAAGTAAACATAACATTTCAATAGTTGCCAAAAACAAGAGAGAAAAATGCAATTAATAAGCATGCGATATTTAGAAAAGTACTGATATTTAGACTGGAAAATGAAATTATCTGAAATTAACCACACACGCAGACGATATTTACAAAAGTAAAAATATTCAAACCTGAAAAGGAAAATATATGAGTTATTCCATCAATAAATGCCATAAGTTTGTTTATATCTTCATTATTTTATGAGTCATTAAACATCAAAATGGGTCCGGGACTAAATAAACACCCTGTATAGAGATTGTAAAAGATCATGAAAAATTTTTTTCTTGAATTTTTTTTTTTAGAAATATAATATTTCATATTTGTTTCATTTCCTACAAACACGTGCCGAAAATTATATTTTTGCATATTTCATTTCCAAAAAGATTTAATTTATTTTTAATTGGAGCTTTAATCAATGTGACGGTAACACTTTGAAAAAAGCTAATTTTTTCCCATGAATGCGAAACATGGTTAATTTTAATTTTTATTTTTCTCGAAAAAAAGTTATTGAAAAACATAGTTAAAATATTTATTTAGAAATTCATTCAAAATAGAAAATTAATTTTAATATTGAAACATTAGTATCATTTAAAAGATAAATTTTTGATCTTTAACTTCATGTAAAAATCTTTTTTGTGTGGTAATATTTTCGGAAGTTATAGCAGAAACACGTCAAAATTTCGCTTAATTTTTAAATAAATAAAATTCTAGTTAAAATTTCGAAAAATTAACCCCCAGGTGCAAATTCCCGGCCTCCAAGGTAGACACGTGCCAAATTTGGTAGCTGTAGATTGAATGGTCTGGCCTGTAGAGCGCCAACACACACACACACATTGAGATTTATTATAAGTACTAGCCGCCTTTGGCGACCAGCCGGTTCATCAATCTTAATGTTCGTTAAAATTTTAATAATTATATATTTTATGCAATTCCTACTTTAATAGCTTCTTAATCAAAATATTTTAAAACTTCAAACTTTGATATTCATATAATTCACTCACAATATTATAAAAGCCTTCAGTCATAACGTAATATGTATCGCTCTAATTTTCTGTTAGCTCCCGTAGAATTTATACTTTAAGTTAAAGTGGAAAGGATTAATCTGCAATTAATATAATAATAATTTTTACTGAAACAATGTATTTTTTTGTAATATTATTACTAAAAACAATCAATGAGCGTTTAAATTTTTTGGGCACTAAAGTATATATTTCTTAATTTATGTAATATTTCAAGAATTTGTCAGCAAAATGTTCTCAGATTCATCATGACCAGATCGATTAATTAACAATGTTTAATTTTAAATGCATCAAACACTAAGAAAATCAAACGAATCGTTTAAAATAATCGGTTGAAAACAGGTTAAAAAAACTACTTAAAAAACGATGTACTTAAAACTATAAGCATATACAAAAAATATATAAGTGACATAAATACAATTTAATTACAAAAGCATGCAACTAACGTAAAAATAGCCTAGCCTCATTACTGTTGGGGAAAAAAACTGAAGCCTTACTCATTTGGCGGTGGGGAAAAAGAAGATTTTTTTGGCGAGAAAGTTAGTTTTTAATTAATAATTAAAATTCTAATTAAAAATTCAAAACACGGAACCCCAGGTGCACATTCCCGACCTCCAAGGTATACATGTACCAAATTTGGTAGTTGTAGGTCAAATGACCTGACCTGTAGAGCGCCAAAACACACACACACATTCATTGAGCTTTATTCATAAGTACAGATAGATATAGATATAGATTAATATTGTCGCATTGAAGAAAGACAGTCGAATCTCCCTGGTCGAATGGTCATGGCACTGGTCTCATGATCAAGAGACCTGGGTTCGAATCCCGCTAGAGACAATGCGATTAACAGTATATGTAAATTCTTCATTCCTTGATTTTATGTTTTCATTTATTTCATGTTCCAGAAGATACTGGACATTTCTTTAGTTTACCAGACAAGTGTTCTGGACTTTTCTTACTGTCTCCAGAAGAGTATTCTGGAACTTTCTCCGCTTGAATAAAAGCAGGAGATTTATCAGTCACTGTATTCTCAGTTCTGAGTTCAGTTAATAAATAGGTTTAGCTCTGTTTCTTGTGTGCATCATTGAGTTCAACACTATAATATCTATGTGACAATATATCCATTTATGCTATTTATATTCATCTATATTATTTTACATATATTAGGAATAAGTTAAAATTTACTGGGAATTCTACTATCTCTAAGCTCGTCTCATTAAGTGCCACGCATATATTAAAATCATACAAATTTTACCTATCTCAAATAAACATTTTCTAACTTAAAATGAAATAATGTATATTTTTTGTTACCCTAAGTATTTTATTATATGATAACATTATAATAATTAGCGTAATAACGAAAACTGTCTATAGAAAGTGCTTATAAAATATATTTTCTTACTTTAGAAGCAGGGTCTCTGTGGTCTGTGAGGAAACACACACACATATGCACACTCCAGTAAAGACTTGTTACATATGCGAAAATAAGAAAAAAAAATGGCTTGAACATATGTGCATTAAAATCAGGAAATTTCTTATAAAGTGATTGAACTACATGAAATATTTCTTTCCCTCTGCATCAAAAGAATTTTAATTTCAAAAGTCCGAGCTTTTAAATAATTTAAAATCCTTCTAAACTTCTTATAATAAGGTAATTGAATACGTTAAAATATCGATATTCGATTAAATTCTAAATTCATTTTTTTGAAAAATTATATTTATTTTTATATTACGATAGTATTCACTTAAATGCTATTTTACATGTTTAAATGCTATTTTCTGAAATTTTAAATTTTAGTAATATCTTCTAATGGAAACCATAAATTAAATCCTAATGCCTGTATTCTTTTCAATTTAGAATAATTTTAAATATCTCCTGGGGTTCTTAAACTAAAAACATAAGCAATATATTCGTTTAAAATTATTTTTCTACTTATTATTACTTTGCGAAAAATGGTAGTAATTGATTTCCAATATCTAAAAATGCGATAAAAATGCGTCTTATTTTCTATTTCAAGAACTTGTTAGCAAAATTATGAGTAGGAATTTTAAGGAAATCACTTATAAAATTCTAAACCAAAAAGTTTTTGATTTGTACTTGCCTTTCAGACTCCCTAAAAACACTTTCTAATTTTCAAATTAATTTTTTTCTTTCAACTGACATATTTTTGTTTCAAAGACAATTTTTTTAAATCCACTTTTATGTAAAAGTTTAAAAGTATAAAACTGTTATAATCTTTTTTTCAAATTATTCAACACGAACATAATGACTTGTAACTTTTAAGATCGAGTTTCAAAGATTCTTAAAAGGATTTTATTTTTTAACATCCGACGCATGATTAAAAGTTTTTAAGGAAACTCGAAATTTTTGCAGTTTCTAAGTAAAGGAAAGAATGAATCTGTAACAAAAGATATCGTTTAAAGATGATTCTCAGCATTCTGGCAAAATGATGTCTGCTACATTCAAATGCAAGACAATTAAATAAACAACTCTTAAGTTATATTAACATTAACTAACTTTTATATAAAATGTAACAATTGCATATGTAATAAATAAATTATAATAAATTTATTATAATAAAATATTAACCAGTTCATATTATTTTGAGTTACATACTTTGGCTGACATATTTAATAGCTTTTCGGAATAGGTTCTTTAATAAAAGCTGTATAAATGATATATACAATCTCATGATTTTATATACCATTATTATCAAGAATTTTAGACTAAAATGATAGTAACATTTTATAAATACATCAACAAAATTATGAATAATTCATACATATTCAAACCGATGAATAAAATAGAATTACTGAAGAAAAATTATTGACATCTTCTACGATTTTAGGAATAATTTTGTATATTGTTCGTAATATGATATAAAATTTGAAGTATCTTTTGATTTGTTAAAAAAGAGTCGAATGTCTTTATCTATTCACAAAATTTGATTCAATCTGCAATTTGGAATTCTTCTACAATGAAATGATTTAAAAAATCATTGCTTTCTTGGTCTTCCTTGATATGTAGAGCACATCTTTTGATGTATGTATTTAAAATTATAAATCCAGATTTTACTTCTTTTAATGCCTTTAGGACTCAATTGAGATTTATCTTCTGTAAATGATCTTTAAGGAGAAACTAAACTATTCAGAAAATTGGATTCAATCTGCAATTTGAAATTCTTCCATAATGAAATGACTTGAAAGACCGTTGCTTTTTTGGACTTCCATGATTTACAGAGCAAATCTTTTTTTTTGTATGTTTATAAAAATTTAAAGCCAGAATCTATTTCTTTTAATGTATTTAGGACTCAATTGAGATTAATCTTCTGTAAGTAATCTTTAAAGAAAAAGTAAAATAAAAATGTGAAGAAGAAATGATTTACAAATTTGGATTTGCAAATGTCTTTCCGAGGCTATATAAGCAAACTGTGCTATTTTTTTCATTTTGAACAGAATATAAAATAAGTTTCTAATCTACCGTTTATCCTCAAATTCAGAATAAATCTGAAAAGTTTCAAAACTACTTTTTATATAAAAAAAACACTTATAAAAACAGTTATGTACAATTAATAAAGCGTAAAACTTAAATATAAAGATTAAATTGATGCAAAAGTTCGACTTCTTTTCTGGGATTGTCGCACAGAAATCTATAAGATGACATTTAGAAATGGAAATTTTCTGGAGAAGTATTCAATATACAAACAATTATCCTTAATATTTTTATCTTGTTTTATTCGTGAATATTAATATATTAAGATAATAGTTATTTTACGTAACAAATAAGTGCAAAGATGAAAAATTATGTTTTAATTTATAATTGCATTAAAATTTAGGTAATGAATTTGTTATTTTTAAGCTCTTTATAACATACGTCTTTTTTTTTTTGCTAACTTTTTGCTTCAAAGAAAATTATGCTTTTAGACATACTTTTGTCAGTCTTCATTTGATTCATTATTATAATTAAACTTGTTAAAAAATAAATTAGTGAACTTTATAAAATTAAAAATTAGTAATAAGAAGACTTTAAATTAGAAATTAGAAAATTAGACAATTTTTAAATGTAGACAAAGTAAAAAAGTATTGTGTTAATAAGTTAATGTACAAAATATTTTGTTAGAATTTCGAGGAAGGTTAAAATTTCATGCAATCTGATCAAGATATTAATTAGAGTGCGCAAAGTTCTGGACTTTGATATTTTTTGTTCGAGTGAGATCATTTGACAGTTAAAAATTAATAAATGTTAGCTTTTTCATTTTATTTTTATACGTTCATGAAATATGTCAAACGGTAAAAGAAATCTTAAATTATGAAATTCTGGATTTTAATATTTTTTGCAAATAAGTTTCACCATAAATAAGCTAATCAAGTCTAACTATTGTTTCTTACTTCAATTTTTCCAAAGGGTCACATTATGAAATGCGGGAAAAAATAAGTAAGCGATTTTAATAATTATTATTATTTTCAAAATATATTTAAAGAGCTTTTTACCAAAATTCAGCATATTTCTTTTAGAAACATTTCATGTAACACACACACACACACACACACACACACACACACACACACACAAATATTCATAATTTACTAAAAGTATTTCTTTACTTTCATTTATTAAACAAATAATTTTGTTTAAAGATGACCGTCTATAAAATTTAAGGAAATTAATAGAAATCTCTATAGAGAGAAGTTATTGTAAAAAATTTAATGAAAGTGTTTAGTAATGGAATGAAACTTTATTTATAAAGCTTTGAAAAATATCAAAAATTTCAAACAAGAAAGTTACTTTTGAGACTCTATTAAAAAATAAATTTTTTTTAAAAGTATACTTTAAAGATAATAATTCAAATTCTTCATCTAGACTGGGGAATTCTTCTAAATATCCTTTTTGAAAGTATTAATTTATGAAGAATATACAACACATTCTAGAATCCCTTCAGCAACAAAAGTATAATAAGGAAGTGAGTTATAGGCTTATACATTATATCCTCGGTTTTTCGTTTAGTTAACCTGTAACCTAGACGAAATGTAAAGAGAGATTATCTTCTAGTTTTTGGAGTTTTTTTTCAAACTTTTTAAACTTTTAAAAAGAGATGAATGCGTAGGAAAAGCAGCACTTAAACTGGATATCTGTTTAAATTTTTTTAAACTCCGACATTTTTTGCAAAAATAACGTAAGACGTGAACTTTGTAGCACACATTTGAAAGTGCTTTTAAAACAATCAACGGCTAATATTTTTTCTATTCAACAGGCAATTCTTATATCATCATAAATCCCGTTATTTACAAGGCTTATAATAATATGAGTTTTTTTTATATAATTATCGCTTTTTCCATTCTCAACAACCTTGAATCTACTGAAAAACTCAAAACAATGCCTTATACCAGTAAAGCGATATATAAAGAGAAACTAGGGTTTTTATATATTTTATAAACTCTATAGATATGTTAAGTTTTGCAAAAAGGAGGGAAAGATATGAAATAAGTTGAAAGTTGGTTCATCAGACCAAATGATTTGTTGCCGCTATTGTGGTGTACAATTTCTGCGTGTTTTGCACGATGGCGCCTCTGAAAAGCATAAATGATATTACCAATGGTTTTCGAATTGCGATTCTTCTAAAAACGCTTGAAACATGAAGTTTCCTTGGACAGTTTCTGCTGAAATGGGTTTCATAAAATGATTATTTACTTCAAATTTTCACAGTGGAAAAGATTGCTTGAGATTTCTGGCCGCTATATGAGTCAACATTCTTTTATTCCTCACAAAAAATACATTTTTTTTTGTCCAATGCTTCCTGTGTTCTTAAGCTGCCACATTACAGCATTTCGGGTATGCTGTCATAACGGTGAACACAGTACTCCTTGCAAATCCCAAATAATTAGCTGTTTCCATCATCGAGAAACAAGCATATCGCATTCCAATAATAATCCAATTTAACCAATCAATGAAAATCGAAATAGAAAAACATTTAAATTCGGATGAAATAATTATTTGATGAATATAACTATATGACGAATAATGAAGTGAGTATTTAAGAGATTATTTGAATATTTAATTATGAAATAATTATGCATTATACATTGCGATATTTAAAGCAAATTATGTTCCTTAAAGAATAATTTGGTGATGGAAAAAGACAGCGAGATAATACTAAGTATATTTGCTTCAAAATATGATATTGATTTTTTTGTAGTATAAACTAAACTGTTTTAACATTCAAGTTAGAAAAATTCATTTTATAATAATCCTGAAATTACTAAAAGAATAAATTGTTTGAAGATAGCCAATATCCTACAAAGGTAAATTAAATATTATACATAAATTTCCCACAATACTGAATATTTTAGTTATAGGAAATTATAATTTTTCTTAAACTTATTAATCTTCAAACATTATGATTATATTATTGTTGAAGTAATTTGAAGTAATTATTGAAGTAAATTATTTCGGATGCAATTTAACGAATTATTATTTTATCGTATAGGATCGGTTGGATGTGGTAAAAAAAAGCAAAACGTGTTTAAAAAATATTAAAATTGTTACAATTCCAAAGATTCCTTTATTTATTCGCAGATAAATTCAATGTATTTATTTAAGGTTTGCATTTGTTAAAAGAGCATAAAATATCCTTTTAAATCTAATCCTTTTAAACCATTATTTATTATAATACGTTAAATTGACCAATATTTATGTGAAAATGCATCGAATAATTTGTTTGATGATTTACCAAGATATTGATTTGGAATACATAGAATTTATTTCATTACAGAAAATAGTTACTGAAAGTTACCAACTTCTCCCTCTGCCATTGGACCCTTTTGATTTTGAACAACATATAGTGTGCAATAATATCAGGAAATATCCATTGAATTTTGAGTCTTAAGCTTTAAGATATTGCAAGAGTTGTTGCTGAAAGATTCTTCAGAACTTTGGAGAAGGAGTTGAGTCAAAGTTATTGGTTTCGAACTATGAGATGAAAGCCATTTAGAAAGTATAAAATGCTTTCAATGAGCAGGTCCTAGTTAGTTGAGATAATGTGTCTCTTAACGAAAGTGAGTAACGACACAATCTGCATCTCCTTTAATGCACTCTAAAGAAAAACGAGAACCATCTTATTAAATCACGCTACTTCACATCCATGCAACTTTGCGGTTTCTCACGAGACTGCTACCATTGATAAGCATAAAAATATATTCTTATTTATTTAATTAAAATCTATTCATTTTATGATCTTCTGCCTCCAAATAGCGTACTTGCGTTAATATTTTAGATTTCATTTCATTAAAAAAATTCTAACAAGCAAAATTCCCTTTTATAGTTTGTCAAATGGCCTCAAAGCATCTTAAAACCAAAAATGATTGGAATGATGATAATAAATGTTTTGGCAGATATTTGTATGGTCTTTTTTTAAATAAAAAGTTATTATATATGATTGTCAAATAAGCTTATTTTAATATTTGTTTTGAGGTTTCGTATGTGAAATTTTTATTCACACCAGAATTCATCAATATCAGAAATAAATAAGATGATAATTTACATATACATTCAATATATCATATGCCACAATTCATATATTTTTAAGAACTGAAAGAGTACCAAACTAATCCTTATAACGAAATCGGAACCGCATTTTAATGATTAAAATAATTATAAAAAATACACACATGAACTCAAATTTATTTGAAAAAATAATAAATTGTTTCATACTTAAGAAGAAAAAAACTTTTACTAGTTTAAAAATCTTTAATAAAGCATTATTTTGTACAAAATTCTTATTGCAACACTCATAATAATAATAAAGGCTTTTGTTATGGCCCTTAACTATACAAAGTAAACTAAGGAATAACTAGGAAATTAATCTTTAAACTAATTTAAGCCTTTAGAATTAGTTCATGAATATTAATACGGTGATAATTGCAATCTTGGATGAAAAGTAAAAGAAAAGAACATAAATCGTCTTAATCCATAACAGTAAAAGGCTAATTAATATTCATTGGAATTCTTTAATCGCTGTTTCAAAGTAAAAGGATACTATTCTAGATAATTATACTTAGAATTAGTATTATTCTCCATTTTATGTTATAGGGAAGGTGAAAGGAAAAATAAACATGGTGTTACCAGATTATAAAAAATATATTTGTACGAAGGTTTTGTATTGATTTTCGTATCTTAACAAAATTGTAGTGCAGAATTATTGAGTAATTTCTCTTTCATAACTTTTTTAAGTATATGTGCACATATTACTGTGAATTTTTTAAATAAAATAACTGATGCACTTTTCGTTTTATTTTGCTTAGTGTGAGTTTTTTTTTAATTAAACTCTAATAATAATCGTACAAAATAAGAAATAAAGAGTTTTCTCAAAAAAGTCAGTAATTTGCTATTGGGTAAGGATAAAATAATAAATTAGTTCCCACAAAATTTAATCAAATTTTTACTCTTTAAATAGGACTTAATATTTAAAAGATTTTAATGGGATTTGAGAAGAGAAAAAGTGTTTTATTTGGCAAATTTTTAACATAAAATGAATTCTTCATATGCATATAATTCAATACACAGAGGAATCAAAAACATGTGAAGATGATTTTAAGAATTAATCCATTAATATCAGAAAAAAAATTGTAAAAACAAAAAAGGTAAAATATACCGTCCCAAGAAAAAATATGAAGAGAATTTATAATATAATTAAGGAAAGCAATTAATTACTTTGGCGTAGTAATAAATAACTACTGCGTTCATCAAAATTCATATTCCAAGTTGAAAGTAATTGGTTATTCAATAAATTAATAAAATGTTAATATTATCCGAATGTATCCTTTAGTTTATAGGTCAATCTAAACATATATTTAATACTGGTAATCTAAAATAGTTATTCTAACCAAAGGAAACTTTATGTAGTTAAGAAATAGTAAGCTTGATTATTTTTAATATTGAAAATTTTATTTGTGCATCAATTTAGTTTAATCAATATCCTGTTCAAAAGTTATAAAATTACTTATTTGAAGTGGGCTTTGTTCTTAGTTAATCTAAGTCAGAGATTGAAAGAGGAATAAAATTTCAGTAGACTTTTCAACAGGTTACGATGTCATAAGACGATTGGTATTTTCAGTAACTGCTAGAAAAATCAAGCATATTATCAAATGTGTAACTGAGTAATCGGCATCGTATACAAACACTTTTTCAATAAAAAAAAAACTGTCTGCAGATAATTGAAAAATTAATCTGAAGACCTATCAGATATGTTTTAATGATGACACTTTACTCATTTTACTCAATTCAACCTGGAACAGAGAAAGATTACCTATTATTATATGAGCATGAGAACAGTGCACCAGCGAGACGTTTCCTAATGAATCCAATTTCCTGTATCATAATGTATATTCACAGGTGTTACATTAGATCTATAACATGGAAAATAGCATTGAACAACAACTTAAAGGCGATATTAATTTACTGGGTTTTTTTTGTATAATCACATTGGATTATATATATATACCCATCGAACATATACCCATTTTTTGAACATATACCCATCATTGGGACAGAAATAGATTTGTACTCTATGAATGAAAATGCCTGTCCTCATCGGGAATCAATAGTGAGTGAATGCAACGCACCTTTCAAACAATAGTTACTTAACCCAGATATTATACTGACTGCCTTATATATGTATAGTCTATTTATAAGAACAATACTGTGTTAACTTTATTATGGATTAAGATTTAAAATTTCTTTCGTGTAGTAATACTGTTATTTAATTAATTAAAATAAGAAGAGGTTTCGGCAAAATATTATTTAAGAATTATGTCTTCATTTCCACGTAAAGTTTTTTTAAGTAATTGTCACTGTTTCTATAAAGAGTTTTATTATTTTTTTTAAAGCGAGATGGTCTTAAAGATTATTCAAACTAAGATTTAAAAAATCTGCTAAAACGATAAAAATAAAAAAATGGCATAAAAATGTTTTTTTTAAATATTGTAAATTGTGCTTAGTGCAAATGATGTTTTTCTATTTTCAGCTTGAAACGCTTTTTTTCCCTTGTTTCATTCAACCTTATTATTTTTTTCACGACTGAAAAGTCTTTAAGTTAATGAGAGTAGAGAGGGAAATTTAACTTTTTTCGTAACTCTAAAATTTTTATCACGCATTTCTTCTTATATTTTGTTTATTGTAATTTCTTCAGTAAAACAAAATATAAATTCTTTCTTCGAGATAGTGATTAATAAAAAAGAAGGTTTCACAAAGGTACGTTTTCGATTTTTCTAAAATACCAATTTTTTCAAAGCTTTAGGAAACCTGACAATTGACATGCATTGTAACTACTAACACTTATGTCTAATACTAAACAGCAAAGAAATTCAACATCTTTTATTTTCTTTGCAAAACAAAATGTTTGTTAAATTTCTTAACTAAAATAATAACATGCATTTTTTAAAAAAAAATTTATCGAGAAAAATACTTTCATAAAAAGTGTAATCAGTTGCCAAAAGAATTTGAAATAATACTTTCAAAGCTCTAGAAAACCTGACAAAATTCTAGGAAAGCTTTGGTAAAATACATTCAAAGCTTTAGGAAAACCTGACAATTGACACGTACTCCAACAACTCACACGTATGTCTAATACAAAACTGCAAAGAATTTTGACAAGAAACATTTTTGTTAAATTTCCTGAACTGAAATAATAACATGCAGCTTTTTTATTTATATAGAAAAATACTTTAATAAAAAAGTGTAAATAGATGTCAAAAGAATTTCAGATAATGCTTTGAAAGCTTTAGAGAACCTGACAAAGTTATACGAAAGATTAGGAAAAATAATTTCAAAGCTTTAGGAAACCTGACGATTGACATACATTCTAAAAACTGACACTTATGTCTAATACTAAGCTGCAAAGAAATTCAACATCTTTTTCTTTTCTTTGCCAAACAAAATGTTTGTTAAATTTCATGAACTGAAATAATAACATGCAGTTTTTAAATTAATCAGGAAAAATACTTTCATAAAAAGTGTAATAATTTGCCAAAAGAATTTGAAATAATGCTTTCAAAGCTGTAGGAACCCCGACATAGTTTTAGGATAGCTTTGGAAAAATACTTTTAAAGTTTTAGGAAACCTGACCATTGCCACGTATTCAAATAACTGACACTCATGTCTAAGATTAAGATGCAAGTACAATTTCATGAACTATAATAATAACATGCAGCTTTTTTAATTATGTGGAAAAGTACTTTAAAAAAAGTATAAACAGATGTCAAAATAGTTTCAGATAATGCTTTCAAAGATTTAGAAAATTGCAAAGAATTCCGTCATCTTTTCCTTTTCTTTGTCAAACAAAATTTTAGTTAAATTTCATGAACTGAAATAATAACGTAAATTTTTATTAATCAGTAAAAATGCTTTAATAAAAAGTGTAATCATTTACCAAAAGAATTTGAAATAATATTTAATAAATAATCAGTAATAACTGAAGATTAAAAAATTAATTTGCGATCAGTATCCTTCAAATTGTTGTTTGATATCAGTAAGCAGCATTTAAAAAATATAATGGAAATTGAATTATTTTTTTTCCTGCATATTGTCTGGGTGAACATATTTGATAATTTTTCTTTTCTAAAAGTTAAATAAATTTAAAAAATTGTGAAAAATTATTATTAATATCTGAATAATAATATTATTTTAATTTTGAGATATCTTTTGAATATAAATTATAAAAGCTGTCATGTAAAAGTTATGATGATCTGAACTGGAGAATATTCTAATCCGAATCCAAACAACATGATTTAAATAAAATTAACAAAAATAAATATCATGTGGTTTTATTTATATAAACTATATTTTATAATCTTATTTTATAAAAAAGACGTGACAGCAGTAAAAGGAACTGCATTAGGAAATATAATAATCTGATTCGTATCATCAGGATAAAAATATAATTAATAAAGATAAATAGCATATGGTTTTATTTTTATTGAAATAATTTGAAAATGACGACTTAAATAATGTACCAGCAATCCATTCAGTTAGAAAAAGTCATATTACCTTAATTATCATGAGAAATGATTTGGTAAATGATTGGCAATAAATAATTAATATAAATTGGAAATATAAATAAATAATATAATTTTTGTTTCATTAAGAAGAAAGTAAATTTTTTAAAGCATTATAGATATTTAACCTATCAGGAGAAATGATTGCTTTGTGCTTTAAATATGCACATAAAGTAATTAAGATTTTGGTTGAAATTTCCAGTCTATTTAAAATTCACAAATATTGAGGCAATTTCATTTTGCTAATCTTGGTTTGATTTGAATTTTTGGATAACAAGATGTAATCAAACTTTTCTTTTCTTTCACTATCTTTTTACTAGTTCAATATGAAGAAATAAGTCACTCAGTAAAGATACTATGATTTTTATAAATCTTGTAGTAATGATTGTTGAATACATCAAATTCCTTGAACTGTCTCCATTACAGTCACCACATAATTCAATTTTGAAGATTAGTTTTCCTTTTGTCAAATTTAAAGAATTCTAAGGAAATACGTAAGTAATCATAACATTTTACAATACTCAATATAGAATCAAGTAAGTACATCTTTCCATATACTTTGTAGTTTTGAAAAATTATTCCTGATATTTCAATTAAAAAAATTGAAATGTTCAGCAAGCGAAAAATGTTAATCATAATTTAATTTGCAAATTTCAAATTACTATTTTATTCTTAAAATTCTTAGAATTACTCTCTTGGAAAATACATTCAATACACATTATAGATAACTAAAACTTAAAAACTTTTTTAAACATTTGAACTAGCTTATTTCAAGTTAGTTAAGCAAACATTTAGAAAACACATTCAATATTCAGGATACATATTTGAAAGATTTCTAAACTTATAATGGCAAAATGAATAAAAATTCCTTTTTTCTGCTTTCAAAAGCCAAATTTGTTCAAAATATAAAAATTATAAATGCATTTGAATTTTAAAATTAAAAAATACCCAGATTAATAAAGTGTAATTGCAAAAACATTGAGAAAAAAATTCAAAAAATTCAAGATCAAAATAATAAACATAATTATGTAACGGAAGCCTATTATAAAATATGCAAGGTAATCAGAAGCCATAGAAACAGTTTACATTTTGCTTTCCTTTCAATTGTTATTTTTTTAAGTACATCTGTTTAGAATCGCAAATAAAATCAATGTTGATGTCTTGAGAATAATAAATAGAAGCTATTATGCTATATAATTGTAATTAATTGAATGAAAGGCCAAATTATCTCAGAATACATATTAATGCAGAAAAATTAATATAAAATTAACAAAGTTTATCTTACTTATAATTATTCTCTCTATACACAAAAAAATTAAAATACAATGAAATATATAAGCATTTAAATGTTACATTTTTTATAATATTACATATTGAAATGATATCTAAAACTATGCGCAAGAAAATAAAGGTAAAATATTTTTACACTTCTAGTTGAAAAATTTCGATACCTGTCTAAAGGCTCGTTCGAAAACGTGAAACCTCTGCAAGAAATTTAAGGATGCATAGATTTGTAATAAAAGATACAGTAAAACTGTTACCTGCTCTATTCTACTAAAGTTGTCTCAAATTAAATAAAAACAGATGCAACAAAGTTAACCGAATTTTATTTAAACTTTATTTTGTGTCATATAAACGTCAATCGATGATTTTTATTCCTTGAATACTATTTTAATAAAACGTTATTAAACCATTTATAATAATATTATATATCATCTTCTTAAATGAGCAAGGTTTCAAACAGCTACAGTACTAAAAGCATAATAAAAGGAATATAAATATCAATGGGTTCAGTATTTTACATCAAACTAATAATGGCAATTTATAATATAAACAATAAAATTATCTATCACTCAGTAATATTATTCGAATAAAATAACACTAGTGAAGACGAGTTGCTTATATTTTCTGTGTTTTTTTAAAAAGGATTTCAAAGTATTCTTCGTAACATTCTATAGTCGTTTATGTAGTGCGAGCAATATAAAAAGGCAAAACTTTCGTACCAATTCACTCTATTCATTTGATCCACTCTGCAATTTGCTATTTATCCACTTTCAGCTGTAGAAATGTTTTCTAAGGTCCTTGCGGCTGTTGCCTTCTTGGGAATACTTGGTATTTAGAGCAAAGCTTTTTATGTATATGAATTTATGTAAAATCAAAGTTTTGTTTCATTTGATGCATTTAGGTCTAAATTCAAATTATGTTATGTATATGATCCTATTTAAAGAAATATTAGAATAATAAACTTAAGTAAAGAAATACTAGAATAATAAAC
>JAPMOR010090775.1:94526-121632 GCA_026543865.1 Argiope aurantia | reverse complement strand
AATATTAGAATAATAAACTTAAGTAAAGAAATACTAGAATAATAAACTTATATAAAGGAATATTAGAATAATAAACTTATATAAAGAAATACTAAAATAAAAAGAGAAAGCAATATTATTTAGAAATTTGTCTTCAAATGCTCTTTCCAAAACTATAAAAACCTACCCAGATAAAATTCTTTTTTCCGTAAACTTTATAAGCATGAAAAAATTTCAAAGTGCACATTTATTCACAAATTATTAAGAAAGATGTTAATTCGAAATACATTTCTTATATATTAAGCTAAAGAATGTTATGAATACTTAATAGTAAAAAAGGCTGAGACATAAAAAATAAAAAGCAAACATTTTAGGTTATTTCTCAAAAATGAATATTTCAGGCATGAAACTTCAGCAAGGAAAAAAAAAAGAAAACTGTTATTATTTTTAGAAAATATCTTTGTGGATTGTTTATAGATAACTTCTTTATTCATAGAAATTTTACTGAATAATAATTTAATATACAATTTAATTCATTATTTATTCTGCTATTCGGCAAGCTTCGTAAAGGTGAATACGCTACATTATATAGGAAATAAATTTCAAGAAGAAAAATTATATTTCACGTTCTATTTATTTCCTTTTTAAAAATTTCGACCTGCAATTTAAATTATAATATCTATAACATTGAATAGTCGATTTTTTGTGTGTATCTTCTGTTTTGTTTTTTGGATAAATTAGCACTGCTGTACAAAATTATATACGCAAAAATAATCCGTCCAAATATTTTTAAAAACTGAAAAGGAAGCATTAATACTTTTTACTTGCCCAACATTGTATTTGATTATTCAATTTATATATAAATACATAAAACAAAATTGAGAAAAATATATTAATCCGAAATTTTCATTTCGAGCGGATGAACTTTTATATTTGGTTGGACATTGTTCTCTATATTGTTTTTACACATTTGATAAATCCCTAATATAAATGAAAGTAGATAAGTGCCATTGCACTGAATGCTTTAATCAATATTTATCGAATAGATTAATTTTTTGAAAAAATAAATTCAGAATTTAAACCTATGCTTTTTCTTCATCTGTTTCAATAATAATTAGTTACAATATTTTTAAATGAAACGCTTAATACCAATTTATAGAATCTAGTAAAATTGTGAAAAAAATAATTAAAGCATTAAAACGTCAATACATGTTTTTTTTCTAAGAAGGTTTTCCTGAGATGGTTTTCTATATTGCGTTTTCTGTATTGTTTCTTCACATTTGAAACATCTCTGGAACCAATGAAAGTAGATAGGTGCCATTGCATTGAATGTTTTAATTGATATTTTTTAATCTATTAATTTTTTAAAAAAAATAAATTCAGAATTTAAACATAATTATCTTTTATCTGTTTCAATAATTAGTAACATTATTTTTAAACGCTTAATACTAGTTTATAGAATCTAAAACTTGTAACTGCGAAAAAAAGCAATTAACACATCAAAACTTCAAGTTAGACATGGATTTTTCAAGAGGTATTTCATGACATGCATAAAATATCAATCATGTTGAACAAAATATTATTATAAAAAGCTTATAGATCATTTCTAAAATTAGAATAATGCATCAAATATTTTAAAATACCAAGATGAAATATAAAAACTTTCATTTGCATTAGCAACTTATTGGTTTTTACGCCAACGTAATTGTTCTTCATCTATAATTGATTATGTTTCAATGTTATATAATTATTTCTTAAAATTAACATCATTGAAATCCACGAAAATTGTATAGAAAAACGAATTTAATGCTATATCAAGTTGGACAACCTACCTTTTAATCTGCATTTACTTCATATTTTTTAAATGGTTTAATATAATAAATTTCAACATATAAATTTAACTGTTTATTGAAATATTAAACAACATATAGAACTTATAGATAATGCAATGATCAAAACAAAATTCCTTTTATTAAAAAATAATATAATGTTAATTATGCATCTTATATTTCTTTTTTAAACTGTTTTACTACTTGAAAAACGCCACTACATTATTATCACGTAAGAACATGATGTTATTCTGGTTAGGTTGTTTTGAAGCTCGATATCGCCTAGATAATGAATATTGTTTCTTGAAAACTCGTAGGCAATGATTATTGAAGCTCGAAATCGCATAGGCAATGATTACTGAATCTCGAAATCGCATAGGCAATGATTTCTGAACCTCGAAATCTCGTAGGCAATGAATAAAGCAAAAATTGAAATTTTCATCATCATCTTTAAAATGCATAAATTATTTACCTTCTTTTACCAGTATTGCATTATTATTCTGTATACTTTTTTGAAAGCAGATGCGTTTTAAAAAGGTTGACCTGATTTTACCAGTATTGCTTTATTATTAAGTATGCTTCCTTGAGAGCAGATGCGTTTTTAAAAAGTTGACGAGAACTATGACATCAAAGCTGATATTTCATCTCAAAATCAATCGAGCTCCAAAATTTTGTTTGCCGGCTAGAAAAATTGAAAATGAAAGTTTTAAAAAAATATCAGTAAAAAGAAAGAGGAATAGAGATCGATAGAGAAGTCTCATGTTTGTTTCAAACCAATTTAAACTGGTCAAAGACTTCAATCAATTAAAACAAATAATGACTCAAAAAACAATAATGTTCTCACATGATAACTTGAAATTTGCGATCGTGGATTTCATTAAATTTTTTTTCTTTCTACTTTCAGCTTACGCTGCTGCTGATCCCAGTAAGTAAATGCTGCTTTCATTTAACCTTAATTTTTGGAATTATTATACATACCAATAGTGCCCACTAAAACTTATTAAAAATATATGTTATTTAATCCCACGGGAGAAAGATGATATTATATGGAAAAAATTTCTATAAAAACTATTTCTGTTTCTTAATAAACGGTATTTTAAGCATTTAAAATTTAATTATTATTTAATTTGTAGGATTGTATATTGTTATTTAATTCTTCCCTGCTATTTAAATCAATGTTAAATTTCACGTAATTTTATGAAGAATTTATCTGCTAAATTTAATGCATCATGAAATAAAAATCAATAATATCTGGTCATCTTTATTAACATATGTATTCGACGACATCGAGACAGGATTGAACCATCTTATTGGCCATGACCAAACTCACCACTGGTGTGATTGGTCTGAGCTTAATGAACACATGAAAATGTATTAGCAAACAAAAAAAATAATAAATTTTGTTTGAAATACTGCATGGAGTCTTTTTTCTAATTTATCTCTCCTTTTTACTGATTTTTGGATGAGCTACAAACACATATATTTAAGATTTTGGGACCTATTTTTAATTCCATTATTTAGATCACCATAAAAATAATTCCCGTTATATAATAATAATCCAGGAGGAAATATTATACAATGTATAATCTTTTCATAAAAAATGCTGTGTCGTGACTTATGGCACTTTACAAGCCCGATGAGAGTTGTTTGTCAGCGATTTCAGCCGAGCGAGAGTCTCTTTTTTTTCAAATGGGCCTACTAGAGCCAAATATACCAATTCGCAACTTGAAAGCTCACATTCGCTTACACAATCCCATTTTTCAGGGGATGTTCCTCACAGAAGAACTGCCTTTCCCAAATCGGGACTCGGACTCCGAACGGCCAGATCACGTGGAAATAGCACAACCGCTATGCTTGAATACTTGAGGCTGCAGTAATAATGCAGCTACTGTGGACCGTCAGAAAATGATAATCTCTATCCATAAAATTACACACCTTGTAAGAAGTATATTTCATCTTTGGAAATGAAACAAAAACAATATGTTTTGGTTTGTTTAACGTTAGGAGATGTTGTTGTTTTTAGGAGATGTCATTGTTTAGGGGATGCGTGAACCGGCAGATTGAGTAGGATATATCTGTGGCCCTCTCAGTACAAGTGCTGTTTCCCTGAGAATGCGGTTATTACGGAGAAAAATAAAATTGACAGATTTAGTATATATATAATATGAATATATGTGTATGCATGCGAATATATATTTATCTTGTATGCATGTATATGGACAAGAATGAAAATACTGCATTCGTAAATTGTTTCTCAAAACATCATGCATTCGGAATAATTTCACTCGTCCGCTTTTTTCTTTTTATTGCACTTCTTAAAAATCATAAATTATCAAAACGTTTACTAGTTCAAAAATCTTTTATACAGCATTATTTTATGCAAAATTTTTATTGAAGCACTCATAATAACAATAGAGGTTTTTGTTACTGCCCTTATCTGCACAGAGTAAACGAAAGAGTAATTGGGAAATTAATCTTTAAACTTATTTAAGCCTTTAGAATTAGTTCATGAATATTAATATGGTGATAATTGCAATCTTGGATGAAAAGTAAAAGAAAAGAATATAAATTGTCTTAATCCATAACAGTAAAAGGCTAATTAATATTCATTGGAATTCTTTAATCGCTGTTTCAAAGTAAAAGGATACTATTCTAGATAATTATACTTAGAATTAGTATTATTCCCCATTTTATGTTATAGGGAAAGAGAAAGGAAAATTAAATATGGTGTTACCAGATCATTAAAAAGATATTTTTACGAAGGTTTTTGTATTGATTTTCGTATTTTAACAAAACTGTGGTGCAGGATTAATGAGTAATTTATCTTTCAAAATTTTTTAAGGTATATGTGCGTATATTAATGTAAATTTTTTGATTAAATAATTGATACACTTTTCATTTTAATTTACTTAGAGTGGGTCTGTTGAAATGAAACTTTAATAATAATAGTAGGAAATCAGACATAAAAATTTTTTGAGTGAAAAAAGTCAATAATTTGTTTCTGAGAAAAGATAAAAAAATATCAATTTTTCTCTTAAAATATCAGTTAGTACTTGAAACTTTTCACAAATACATCTTAATAACATTACAGAATTTTTTGTGTGTGTGCAAAATCTTCAGCATAAAATACATTCTTATATGCATATCATTCAATGGACAGGGGAAGACAAACATCCAAGGCTTGTGTGTGTGTGTGTTTTAATTTTTCAAAATTATATTTGTTCCTCAATTTAGTTTAACTAATATCGTGTTCAGAAGTAACAACAGGACTTATTTAAAAGGGGCTTTGTTCTTAGTTAATCTCAGTCAGAGATTGGAAGAGGATGAAACTTTAAGTAGACTTTTCAACAGGCTACAATCTCATGTGTCTCAGGTTACAATGTCATAAGATGTTTGGAATTCTAGAGTAACTGCTAGAAAAAACAAGCATAACACTGTACCAAATGTGCAACTGAGCAATTCGCATTTTATATTTGTACTTTAAAGTTATTCTGTGAACAAATAAATGAGAAATCTGAAGGTCTATCAGATGTGCTTTACTGATGTCAGTTTACTGATTTTACTCAATTTAACTTGGAACAGAGATAGATTATATATTATATATGAGCACGAGAATAGTACACCAGTGAGGTGTTTTCCGACAATTTTTTTTATTTAACTTACAATGTATATTCACACGAGGTACGTCAGATCTATAACATGGAAAATAGCATTAAATAACAACGAAAAGGTGATACTAATTTACTGGTTTGTTGCAGTATTTCCTCTGATTTTCAAACTTATATTCATCATAAGGATATCATTCAATGTAATATTCATCATAGGAGTATCATTCTATAGATTTGGATCCTATAGATGATGATGCACGTCCTCATAGAGCATCTATCGTGAGTGAATGCAAGACAATTTTCAACTATTTTGTGCTAACCCAGATTGTATGTAGAGAGTATTTTATTATGTGCCATATGTATAACCTATTTATAAAAAGAGTATAGTACTCGCATTATATAATAAGAGTAAACATATCTTTCTTGCAGTAGAACTGCGATTTAATTAATTCAAAGTAAAAAAGGTTTCGGCAAAAAAATATTTTAGAATTGCATCTTCATCTCCACGTAAAGTTTGTGTAAGTAATTGTCAATGTTTCCATGAATTGCTTTATTATTTTTTTAAGCTTTATTTTTTTAAGCTAGATAGATTTAAACTTCTCATGAACTAAGATTAAAAATTCTGTAAAAGCGCTGAAAGCAAAAAATGGCATAAAAACGTTTATGTTTTTTTTTAATATTGTTAATTGTGTTGATTGCAAATGACGTTTTTCTATTTTCGGCTTGAAATGCACATCTCCCCTTGTTTCATTCAATCTTATTATTTTTTAAAGACTGAAAAGTCCTTAAGGAAATGAGGGTAGCGAGTAAAATTTAATTTTTATCGAATCTTCTTCTCTTTTATTTATTGTAATTTCTTGCGTGAAAAAAGGTAGATGCATTTTCCTTTGAGATAGTGATTAAGAATAAAAACGATTTCACAAAAATACTTTTCCCATTTTTCGTAAAGCCCAATTTTTTCAAAGCTTTAGAAAACCTGATAATGTTGAAGGAAATCTTATTAAAAATTATTTCAAAGCTTTAGGAAACCTGGCAATTGATACCCATTCTAACATCTGACACGATGTCTAATTCTAAACTGCAAATGAATTCAGCATAAATTTTTTGCTTTTCTATGCCAAACAATTTTTTTTACAGTTCATGTACTGAAATAATAACATGCAGCTTTTTATTTATCAGGGAAAATACTTTAATAGAAAGTGTTATCAGCTCCCAAAAGAATTTTGGATAATGCGTTCAAAGCTTTAGTATAGCTTAGGAAAAATACTTCCAAAGCTTAAAAAAGTATAAGAAAAATACTTCCAAAGCTTAAAAAAGTATGAGAAAAATACTTTCAAAGCTTTAGGAAAATTGACAGTTGACACATATTCTAAATAACTGACACGTATGTCTAATACTAAACTGAAATGAAATTCAACATCTTTTTCTTTTCTTTGCGAAGAAAAAATTAATGTTATATTTCATGAAATGATATATTAACATGTAGTATATTATTAATCAGGAAAAAAAAAACTTTAATAAAAAATGTAATCAGTTTGCTTATAGAATTTGAATTATTTCTAGTAATATTTAGAAAGAATTCAATTAAAAATTAATTTAACGACTTTTTAAATACAGAATGGAAATTAAATTATCCTAATTCTAGCATATTACCTGGATATGCATGTGATGTATTTTATAATTTTTGCTATTCTCAAAGTTAGAAAAAAACTATAAATTATGGAAATAAATATTAATATATGATTAACAATGCTATTTTAGTTTTGAGATATTTTCTGAATATTAATTAGAAACATTGCTATAAAAACAGGTTTCATTTTCATTGAAACAGTTTGAAATAATACATTTAAACTATACACTTGCAATCTGTTCAGTTTGAAATAGTTATATTTCGTTAAATATTATTATAAATGATAAGCTAGAAGACTGTCAGAAAATGAATAAGTAATATTGTTTGGAAAATTATATTATTTATTCATTAATTTACTATTAATAATGCTTCCAAATTACTTCTATTAATTTATTATTATATTAATTTCGTTATTTATGTTTCAAGAAGAAACAAAAAAATTTTTAAAGCATTGTAGACATATAACCTATCAGGAGAAAGAATTGCTTGTTGCATTAATTACGCAAATAAAAGAATTCAGATTTTGGGGAAAATTTCTAATCTCTTATACAAATTATTGTTGGAATATCATTTTGCTAATCTTGCCTTGATTCGAATTTTTTGAATAACAAGATGTAATCTAATTTTGAATTTATTTCATTATCATAGTTCAGTATGAAGAGTTAAGTCACGGGGTACAGGTAATACCGTTTTTATAATTAAGTAGCTTTTGGTAATAATTACTTAATGCATTACAATCACCACATAATTCAATTTGTGGACACATGTTTTCCTTTTCCAAAATTAAACAATTTCCAAGGAAATACATAAGTAATATTTACATTTTATAATACTTAAAACTGAATAGAAATACTTACATCTTTCTAGATAATTTGTAGTTTTAAAAAATGATCCCTGATATTGCAACCCCCCTTCCCTTTTTGGAATGTTCAACAAGACAAAAATCTTAATTATAATTTAATTTGCAAATTTCGAGTTATTAATCAACCTTTAAAAAACAAATTCTATATTCTGAATAAATGACTAAAACTTAAAATCTTCTTAATTGGCACATTTCAATTTAGTGAAACAAATAATAAATGGAAAATTCATGGAATATTTATGATAAATATATGAAACATTTCTAAACTTAAAGTGACAAAAATGAATAAAAGTTTCTTTTTATTCAAAAGAAAAAAAATGTTTAAAATTTAAAATTTACAACTTTATTGAAATTTTAAAATTATGTAATACTTAAATTTATAATTCGTAGATGCAGAGATATTAAGAAATGGAAATTTACAAAATTAAAGATTAAAACATTGTCGGTGCTGCCAAACTCTCTCAATTTCGATTCCGCGCCTGGAAAGAAAAGCAAGGCAGAGACTGCCCCTTTCATTAGCAAATGTAAATGAAAATAATTCTTATGACACCAAATTTAATTCTTTAACAACATTTAATTGGCACTCACATAGGACGACACATAACAGACAAGAATAATATTGAATAATTTATACAAGAACAACATCATCTAGCTCATAACATCAACCCTCTCCTCTTGCATCGTCTTTCCCGCCGTTCAACTCTTTTCTTCCCTTCAGTTCGCCTGATGATTCTCGTCTTACGCAACGCCCTCCCACGCCGTCCCCAATAGAAAAACTGGCCTTCAAACGATAAAAGTTTTTCTTTGATTCCTTTGGAGAAAGTTCTGAATATATGTGAAAAAATAACTAAACGAAATAAGAACATATCATACATATATTGAAATAACTACGAAAGTTCCAAATATACATGAAAAATAATTTAACGAAATAAGAACATAGAATACATATATTGAATAAAAATGAATACATATATGGGAAATAATTAAACAGAATAAAAATCTAGCGTTCATCATATGTTGAAATAAAAAATGAACAAAATAAACATTAACTCAAAGAATGTTAAAAATTAATTTTAACAAAAAAAAAAAAATAGCCAATGCCCATCTAATTAATTTAGAGATTTTTGGAGTTTTTTCAATTAAGAATTTTAATGGATGATGATACCCATCGGAACATTGACAAGAGAATATTTTTCAGATGGAACAAAAATGCCTTTTATTGAAACTTTATCTTGAATTGAAATTTAAGCTTTGTCTTCAATAGGAAAGAAAATCCGCCAATAGATCTCTTCAGATTACAGTAATTTCAGTACCAGAATCAATTAGAGCTGTGGCAGGCTTTCCATTCACACTTATACGTATCTTTTATAGATTACAAAGACCTTTGCCAAGAGACGATCGTCTGTGAGACAAACCATCAGCCATTACTGTTGTTTCATTAGTAGCCGGTTCTTGATCCCCAACTATCCTATGAAGATTTTCTCTTCTCCTACTATCTTGATCTGAATTCGTCTTTAAAAGTTTTAGACATAATTTCTTTACATAACCATCCGCTCCACAAAAGTAACAGGTAAACTTTGGACAGATTTTTTTGTTCATATTGATTCCGTAATAAACTCTTATCTTGCTTCATTGATTTCAAGATTTAGCAGACATTCATACTCGCATGCTAAATATTGGGGTTTGACTAATTCTCCCCCTCACGTTAACAAAATGGTCACGAACTTCTTGCAGATCAATCTTCTTTACTTTATCCATAATAATCAAGTCTTTCAGTCCATCCGAATTCGTGACATTCAAAGCAGCTATCCAGTCTTTAAAGTATTTTGTAACTTCATAAATGAAATCTTTCTAACTCTTCTCTGAATTTCTTTGGCGCTGAACAAATTTCTGGCAAACGCCCACAGCATTCAATTTAAATTTCTTCAATAAGATTCCCTTCACGTGTTTAAAAATAAAAAAAATAATTCTTCTTGAATTCTTGCGATCTATTCCACTACCTATGCAGGCATGAGATCTAATCCATTATTAAAGTTCTTTTTTATTAAAATATTAAACCAGAATTATTTGTTTGAGCTATACCCAAATGTTACGAGTAATAATTGAAAGAATTTAGTACGTAAACAATCATAAGATGAAGAAAGTATTAGAATGCTTTCCCGAATAAAAGCAAATAAAATATTAATTCAAAGAAATATTTTAGTAAATATTCAAAGAAATATTTTTATTTAAAAAAAACACAAATGGAATAAATTACCCAAAAATCTAGTCTTTCCTTTTACTTATTTCTTGTTTTCTTTTTTTAAAACTGCCATCAACAAGATTCATAAAATAAGAATAAATTATTCAGAACACCGGAAATACGCATATCAATCAGAAAAGTATTATTTTTAAAATATCTGTCGTTCGGAATCGAAACGAAAGTTTTACTGGTAATTATTTTCCAACTACAACACAGAATTATCAAGCACAAAATTCAGTTAAAAAATCGCTTATCACAACAATGAAAATAAATTCTTTAATGTTCAAATTTTCTGAAAAAAGAACATAAATATAAAAACATATGAAACAAAAATCCGTAGAGAATATTATTGTATTTCCCAAGAATTAATTCGTCATAGTGTTTGTGGAACAATAACATTATTATATATTAAAAAAATATATCAAAAGAACACCAGTTTTTTTCTTATAACAATATAGCATTTATTAAAAAATGATATATAATTATTTATGACAGCACTCTCCCTTTGAAAACGAAATGATAGTTTCAACAATTATTCAGTTCATTTCTTGATAGAAATAAATTTTTAATATAATTTAATATTATTTCTCTAAAAGGTACAATAAAATGTATTTCTTTTTTTTTCCTTTTCCTTTACGGATGTAAAGTATATTTAATCATCGGAACCATTGAAGTGGTAATATCACTGACGTAACATATAAAATGACACTTTCCTGGCGGAATCATAATAAATTAATACATATTAATACTGATATATGCCGTAAAAATATACTAACAACATGTTAAGATACGACGCTAAAAATCTGGAAATCACTCACGAGATATTTAGACCTATATTCCTAACGGAACAAAATCTCAAATTATATTCAAATTATACTCAATTATATGGAACAAAACTATATCTTTACATATGTACAGAATTAGTAAACATTTAACTTACCTGGTTTCTTTAGCTACTGTCTAACTTCCCTTATCACATACCTGTATTCAGTGTATTACCAGGACTTACTTTTATATTTAATAGAAGGATACGAGACACCTTCAATAATCCAGATTCTGTGGCACCAAAAAGTCGACGCTGCCGATCTCTCGCAATTTCGATTCCACGCCTGGAAAGAAAAGCAAGGCAGAAACTGCCCATTTCATTAACAAATGTAAACCAAAATAATTGGTATGACACCAAATTTAATTCTTTAACAAAATTTAATTGACATTCACATAGGGTGACATATAACATACAAGAACAATATAGTAAAATTTAATACAAGAACGACATCATCGAGCTCATAACATCAACCCTTTAATTTTGCACCGTCTCTCCAGCTGTTTAACTCTTCTCTTCCTTTCCCTTCAGTTCGCTTGCTGATTCTCATCTTCCGCAGTTCCCTCACAATAATTATATAATGAAAATATAATATAAAAGTTGCAAGGTAATCAGAAGCCATAAAAATAGCTCACATTTTATTAAAAAAAATTTAAATTGTTAATTTTTTTAGTTACATCTGTTTAGAATCGCAAATGAAATCAATGTTGATGTCTTGTGTGTAATAAAAAAAAGCCGTTTTTTATATAATTGTATCTAATTGTATAATACAATTTAATGCACGAAAAGAAATATAAAATTAACACAGTTTATCTTACTTATGACTATTCTCTCTATGCTCAAAGAACTTAGAATACAATTTATACGTTAGCGTTTAAATAATGTAAAAAAATTTCCAACATCTGATATTGAAACAATATCTAAAAGCACGCGCAAGGAAATAAAGGTAAAATGATTTTTATGCCTCTACCTGGAAAATTCCGCTGCCAGTCTAAAAGATAGTTCGAAAACGTGAAGCCTCGGCATCAAAGTTAAGCATGTATTGATCTCAAATAAAAATTGCAGCAAACTTGTTACCTGCTCTGTTCTAATAAAATTTCCTCAAATATAATAAAAGGCAAGGTAATTAAGTAAATAATTCCTGTTAGAAAACCGTACTTTATATAAACTATTTTTTGTGATATATAAAAGTCAATCGATGATTTTTATTCATTGAATACTTTTTTAATAAAACTCTTAAAAATCATATTATATTATTTTATTTATAATAATATCATACATCATCTTATTAAGTGAGCATGACTTCAAACAACTACAGTACTAAAAGCATAATAAAAGGAATATAAATTTCCATTTATTCAATATTTTACATTAAAATAATAGTGCCAATTTATGATATAGCCAATAAAATGATACATCATTCAGTCATATTATTCGAATAAAATAACTCCAGTGAAGACGAGTTAAGGATATTTTCTTTGTTTTTTTTAAGTGCTTTTAAAGTATTCTTCATAACAGGCTGTATTCGTTTATGTAGTTCGAGCTGTATAAAAAGGCTAAACCTTCCAACCAATTCACTCTATTCACTTGATCCACTCTACAATTTGCAATTTTTCCACATTCAGCTGTAGAAATGATTTCTAAGGTCCTTGCCGCCGTTGCCTTCTTGGGCTTGCTTGGTAGGTAGAGCAAAATTTTTATTATATAAGAAAACGTAAGATCAAAGTTTTATTCAATTTTATGTATTAAGGTATTAAATTAAATTATCTTATGAATATGATCTTATTTAAAGAAATATTAGAATAAAAATAGTAGGCAATATTATTTAGAAATTTGTATTTTCAAATGCCCTTTCTAGAATCTGATGTTTCTTCCTTCTGCAAAATTTATAAAGAATCGAAAGTATCCAAGTGAACATTTGTTCAAAAATTTAAAGAAAAAGGGTTATTCTAATTATATTTCTTATATATTAATACTAATTTAAATTATCTTAGGAATCCTTAACAGTACTAAAGACTGAGATATAAAAATCCAAAGGCCAAATATTTATGTATATTTCTCAAGAATGAGAATTTCAGACATGAAAGACCGCAAGGAAACAAAAAAGAAAATGTTATTATTTTTAGATAATATCTTTGTGAATTATCTACAGATAACTATTTTATTTAGAAAATTCACAGAATATATATAATAAATATACAAATTAATTCATTATTTATACCACTATTCGCAATCTTCGTAAAGCTGAATACGGTACTTTATATAAGAAAAAAACTTTCTAAAAGAAAAATTATAATTCTTATAATATTTATTTCTTTAAAAAAATTATTTTCTAACTTATTTATAATAATTAGAAGACGTAATGATCGATTTTTTGTGTGTATGTTTTCTGTTTTCTTGCTTGAGATAAATTATCAAATACAAAAGGAAACATTGAGTAATTTAAATTGCCCACATTGTATTTGATAATTCATTATATATATAAATAAATAAAACAAAAATGTGAAAAAAATATAATACTCCGAAATTTTTATTTCGAGCTAATGAACATTTATGTTTCGATAGGCATTGTTTTCTATACGGTTTCTTCAGATTTGAAACATCTCTGGACGCAATGAAAGTAGATAGGTGCCATTGCATTGAATGTTTTAATTAATATTTATATAATCTATTAAATAAAAAAATTTCAGAATTTTAATTTCAGATTATCCTCTATCTGTTTCAATAATAAATCGTTACACTGTTTTTAAATAAATCTCTTAATAACAGTTTATAGAATCCAGGGCTTGAAAACTGCGAAAAAAGTAATTAATCCATTAAAATTTCAAGTAAGGCATGGATTTTTCGAGAAGGGTTTCATGAGATATATAAAAAAAATTAATCATGTTGAACAAAATATTATTATACAAACACTATAGATCATTTCTGAAAGAAGAAAATTGAATAAAATATTTTAACTTACTAAGATGAAACATAGAAGCATGCATTTGCATTAACAACTTATTTGTTTTTATGTCAAATTCACTTTTCTTCATTGAAAATTGATTCAATTTCAATGTCATATAATTATTCTCTAAAAACAAAAATAATTGAAATCTATAAAAAGTTTATAAAAATATTAATTTCCGTTGTTTCCGCTGTTTCAAGTTGAACAACATATCTCCTTCTCTGCATTTAATTCATATATTTAAAATAATTTATTAAAAATTCTTTAAAAAAATTAATTAATAATAAAATGATAATGAGCTTCAGTTTATAAATTTAATTGCTAATTGAAATATTAAATACCATACTGAACATGTCGGGGAATGCAATGTCCAAGACAAATTCATTAGGTAAAATAATTACATAATGTTAATTCTGCATTTTACATTTCTTCTTTGAAACTATCTTTATTACACTAAAAATGTTAATATATTATGTTCCTTGTTCTTTCAGCTTATGCTGCTGCTGATCCCAGTAAGTAAAACCTGTTTTCATTTAATCTTTAATTTTTGGAATGATTATATATATCTATAGTATCCATTAAAATTTATTAAAAATATTTACTATTTCATAAAATATTACTTTAAAAATATCATATTGAGAAAGAAGATATTATATGGAAAAATTTGAAAAAAAAAATTGTTTCTTATTAAACTTGGTAATTTAAGCATTGTAAAATTTAAAACTTTATTGTTATTGAATTTGTAGGATTTTATATTGTTATTTAATTTTTCCCTGCTATTTAAATAAATGTTAAGTTTCACGTAATATTATGAAGAATGTATCTGTCTAAATTTAATGCACCATAAAATAAAAATCATTAATATCTGGTGTCCTTTATTAACAGATGTATTTGACGACATCGAGACAGGATTGAACCATCTTATTGGCCATGACAGAAGTCACCACTGATGTGATTAGTCTGAGCTTAATGAGCACACGAAAATGTATTAGCAAGCACAAAAAATAATAAATTTTGTTTGAAAAACTATAGGGTGTCGTTTTTCTATTTATATCTCATTTTTTCTGATTTTGGAATGAGCTACACACACAACATACATACGCATACTGAAGATTTTGGGACATATTTTTAATTGCATTTTTTAAATAACCATAAAAAATAATTTCCGATATATAATAATAATCCAGGAAGAAATATTATATAATGTATAATATTTTCAGAAAATACTGTGTTGTGTCTTATGGCACTTTACAAGTCCACTGAGAGTTTTCTGTCAGCGATTTAAGCCGAGCGAGCATCTCTTTTTTGTTTTGGTTTTATCAGTTTCGCCAACTAGGGCCAAGAGTAGGACTTATAGCTACTTCATGCGTCACATTCGCCTGCACAACCCCATTTTAGGGGGAGGGGCGCATTCACACCCTTCACAGCTAGAACACGGAAGAAGAAGAAAAAACCGTGCAAGAACCGGTGTTCGAAATGGTAACAATTCAATAACAGTGCAAATATTTCTGGGATTTCCTAATTTCCAATAAAAGACTACATTATTTCCTTGAAATTTAGCTATTTTCACTATTTCATCAAATATTTTATTCTAAAATTATTCTTTTGTTGAAAGTTATAGAAGAGATATAGAATATAAAGCTAGAGATATATAGAGGCATCCAATAAAAAAGAATAATTATATTATCGTTTAAATTAGAAGATAGACGTGGTGAACAATTACGTTTTTATAAAAAAAGATAGACCAACTGGCAATAAGCAGGTTTAGTAACGCTATGATATTATAGGACTAGTCTTCATCAGAATAGTTCAAACAGAATGCACAAAACAGTTAAATTAACCCAACATTAATATCTTACTATTTGAAAGAATGGTAAATACCAAGTTATATCGAAACAGTTGGATTGAAATTAAATAGGTCCAATATACCCTGTGTACTGGCTGATCATCAAAGAATCTAGTAGACTATAAAAGTGCATGTTTAGATTAATTTGAATATACTAAAATTGTACTTTAAAGTTAATGTCAAAAATGCTTGAAATAAGAGACTTATGTTTATTGTTAACAACTTCATATTTTTAAAAAAGGGATTAAAACTGCTATTACATCTTACCGAAAATTTTAAAGGAAATTTATACATTCATGCATGCCAATGTTTTAAACTCACTTCATACAATGTTTATTTCGTTATTATAGTATGCCTTATTTATATAGCAATGGAAACTTCGAAATAAAAAAAAATCAGTTTATATTATCTCAAAACAGAATTGTTGGAAAATACTAAACAATGCTTCAAAGGTTTATTAGAAAAATACTATAAGAAAATTATCAGTATCATACAAAATGTAACTTTTGAAGCTTTTAAGTGATGTCAGAATGACGATAGACTAATAATAAAAGTAAAAATTTCTTAAAATTTTGATATTTTTAACCTATATATTTAAATTAAAATTCCAATATATTCATTTTTGTCTTAAGATACAATTTCATACTTGATTTGCAAGCCAGTACACAGTTTTGAAAAAAATTCTCAAGACATTTAGTAATATTTTCTTGTGAAAATCTATTTGTTCTCATCTTGTAATGCTAATATTTTTCTTGGTCATTTATAGTCTTAACTTAATCTGGTACAAATAAATAACATTTTTTTATATAAAAAAACAATACTTTAATAAAATACTTGAAAGAACCATTATTTCAGCAGAAAAAATGTGTCTTTTTCTTTTCGCTTTTGAAGTACTTTGATTTTTAAAACTAAAGGCGATTACTTTAAGAGGCTTTTCCCCTAAAAACTTATGAAAGTAAAAACAGAAGAAAGCATTTTAAAGATGGACATTAATATAAATACACTTAAAAATACAACTATCAAAATGAAGCATTAGCTTCTATGTTTAATGAAATTTTTTTATTGTTTTTCTAATGCCATCAAAGATCCATTTTTATTTTGTAAAGGTAGATAAAACACCCACAAGTAAGTTATTTAAAAAAATGGCATAAATGTTTTTCATTTTTCATTTAAGGGAAATGGAGTACAGTTTATAAAAATCATTTTTGTTTTGCTTGGAATCTGATTCCACCACGAAACAGTTTCACAAGCATTAATTTTAATTCCTTTATTTATTTTCTTTTCAAAATTGGAAATATACCATTTGAATTATTCTGTTTTCATGAATTGAGACAAACACAGATCTATGTGACGATGAAATATAAAAGTATGCGATCGAAGGTGATAAGGGGAAAAATTAGGTATTGATCAGGGAAAACATCTTAACTTTTCTTTTGTAAAATGTCATTCCATTTATTTTACAAAATTTTCTCCCAAGAAGCCTTTTAATGTAAAAAAAGATATAAGGTTTTTTCAATATTGGATATTCTTTCAATTTTATTCCTTTGAAGACAGTCACAATTCGAATTTTTCTCATTCTTTATTCATGTAACAGTGCTTCCATTATAGTTTACTGAAAAAATTATCCCTAAGAAATGTTTAACAAAAGGATTTCAGAATATTATTCTGTTAAAATGGCTTTCTGGAAAAGCAGTCAAGATTTAGACTCAAGAGAAATCTGAAAATAATTTTTATTTGAAGGAGGAAAGATATATTTTTATAATTTCATTTATATTTAATTAGAACTGAATATAACACTTTTACTTTTATGTTTGTTATTAATAACGTTTTTTAAATTGTTTAATATTTAAATTATATCTCACTATTCATCATAGTATTTTGTATTAAACATATTTTAGGAATATTAAATATAAATGTAAATAAATAATAAATTTTAAGTTTGTTCTTGATAAGTTCTTTCAGAAAATATTGTTATTTTAAGAAATTTCTTATCTATCCAAACTATCCACCTATGTACACTGGTGTGCAAAACTTAAGCAACAATGCAAATTTTAAGCAGATAGCCATGAAATTGCAGAAAAGGAGTTCTTGAGATCAGTAAAATGAACACGTAATTCAAGAGAAAGGTCATGCGTATGCAAATATCAGGAATAAAACGTCACAGGCGATGTGAGAGTACGCAAAACACGTGCGGAAGGCGCGCGCAGCTCAACACTACAATAAAAGGAAGGACGGAGACGCAATTAAAGACATTCGCTGCAAGTGCAGGTGAGTTAATTCGTGAAATATGGCTAGCAGAAATCCCCTGGACGATTTCACACGTGGAAAGAATGATCGAAAAGCTGGAGGAGCGGCGTAGTGGGACCAGTGTAGCTAAAGAGTTCGGAATCAACAAAAGTGTCGTTTCGCGAGCTTGGAAAGCCCTCCAAACCACAGGTACAGCTGTGAGAAAGGTTGGTGGTGGCTGCCCCAGGAAAACAACGGCAGTGGATGACAGACATATCGTCCTGCAGGCGAAAAGAACCGAAACCAGTCAGCACGCGCCATTGCTCAGCAACTGTGTGCAGCAACGGGGCGACAAGTGGCGCGTTTTACTGTGTGCAGCAACGGGGCGACAAGTGGCGCGTTTTACTGTGTCCAGACGCCTTCACAAAGGTGGCCTATTCGCCCGCCGTCCTGAACGATGCATCCCTTTGACAGTTTCCCACCGGCGACACAGCTTAGAGTGGTGCTGGGAGCATAAAAACTGGACATCTCATGAATGGAATCGCATCCTCTTTACAGATGAGAGTCGTTTAAGTGCCACAAACGATTCCCAACGCCAGTTGATTTGGAGAGAGGTCGGGACACGGTTTCATCCCAGTAACATCACGGAAAGAGACCGTTTCGGTGGTCCTGGAGTTGTCGTCTGGGAAGGCATTATGATGAACGGGCGGACTGAGCTCCACGTTTTCGACAACTGGAGATCGCTATTGTCAGGAGGTGATCCTTTCCCATGTGCGTCTGTTCCGAGGTGCCATTGGATCAGACTTCGTTTTTATGGATGACAATGCACGGCCACACAGGAATCATGCTGTTGAGGAGCTCCTGGAAAGTGAAGATATCACTCGAATGGTTTGGCCGGCGTGCTCCCCTGATTTAAATCCGATAGAACATGTGTGGGATGCTTTGGGGAGACGCCTTGCGGCACGATTACATCCTCCTGGGAACACCCGACAACTTAAACAGATTCTGATTGAGGAATGGGCACTCTTACCTTAAGAAATGTTGGAAAAATCTGGTGCTGAGTATGGGGAGACGGTGCGAAGCAACCATTATAGTAAGGGGAGGGCATATCCCATATTAAGGAACATCTGCTTGCTGTTCTTCCTTTCGGACAGACAATCATGTGTAACGATACTATGAGTTCAATAAAGCCTTTTTTGTTTGATTCCATACTGTATGCATTGTATTCATTTCTGCGCAACTATGCTTTCGTCATTCTTTCAGAATAAAATGCTGTATCTTATTTCTGAATTTCATGTCTCTGAGATGATTTCTCGTGAAGTTACGGCAAAAAACATACCTGTTGCTTAAGTTTTGCACACCAGTGTATATTTTTAAAGAATTATTCTTATTACAAAAGATAAACAGTTTAAAAATGAATAAATATATTTAAGAGGATTCTCTCCTTTTCGAACACGTCAACAAAGATTTAATTCACTAGAGAATTACGCAATTTTCCAATAACCGGGTTTCTACACCTCCAAACCATCTAATAATTCCGTTTCACACGAAACTAATGTATAGGGTATGTTCTCCTCGGACAATGAATTTCTTAACTTATTCTTTTGATCTCCAGCTTTAAAAGTGGCTTTTCATTGTGCACTTGAATGACTAAGTGGGTGCAGACGACTTTATAAAATTAATAAAGATTATCATATATTTTATCATGGAGACTATATGATGTTAAAATCTTTAAAATGCAAGATGTACAAGTGATGCACCTTTTAAAGGTATTACAGCAAGAATCCATTTAGTTTTCTTCAGTATTTTAAATAATAGCATTTGTCTATTTGTTCATTCTGTTTTGTTCTTAATTTTGGCAATTAAAAAAAAATGTTTTAAGCAAAATTTTTACAAAATATTAACAAAAATTAAATTTATTATTCCATCAAACCAGCAATTTAATATTTCGTTTCATTGAAAAATATGAATATAAAATTAATTTTTATTCCTTCGACATAAAACTCTTTTGTTGTAATAACCTTCACTGTTTTTCTAGTAATTTTTTTCTTTCTACATTTCTTCAAATAACTTCACTTTTTAGACATTTTAATATAATATTTTGGCAGATTAAATTTTTAGTCATGCTTTCGATTTGCGTTTCCCCTTGCATCAATTTAAGTGATTCTTTAGTGATTATGTTATTCATTTATTTGTTACAAGAGGCTTCTGACGCCAAATATTAGTTGGCCAGGATTGATGACTGGTAAAAGTTTCAACTAGATAAATAATAATGCTTCCTTTTTAATGATTTCCGCTGCAAATTATTTTTAAACGTCAACAATTTTTTTTAATAAAACAATTTTTTTAAAGTTTTGATAGACATATTATGTGTACTATCTTAGAAGCCTTACATAGATCTATTTATAGTACTATGAATCTTCCTAAATTTCTACAATCTTATCTCAAATTTCAAATTTTATATGAAACGGAAATATTTAAATGAGATTAATACAAAAATGTTTTTGTAGAAGTTATTTAAAAATGGGGCACACTGTAGAAGTATTCCATCATTGCACACTTTTAAAGTCAATTGTAAATCTAAGTTAATATCATAAAGGTTTTTTAAAACACATTTAATATAAAAACCTATCCTTTTTGCAAAAATAGAAAGTATCTTCATGCCTGAAAAATCAACAAAGAAAGAAAATTCTTTAAAACAGTAAAATAGGTTAGCAAGTAGAAACGTTGTTGTCAGGTCGGTTTAACATACATAAAATATACATTAACAACATACTTGAACGCATCAAATTCATTAAACATTTCAGATATCTGTAGCTTAGTCATTGTTATGTTTCTAAATAAATTTTGGTCATTTACATGTCATTCAGTAATTGTTAGTCATATCATTCCATGAGTATCCTTTTTTATAAGCGATGGTTGCGGATATGTAATGGTTACGCATTGCATTCTATTGTTTTCCGTTCTCTGTGGTCATTAAGAAATATTCGAATTTAGGTGAACATTCTGGGAATAATTCAATAGTAAGAAAGTGGTTTGAGAAATTTCATGATGTAAATATTAGTCATGAAGACGAGCCACGTCCAGATTCAATAATAATAAAAAAATTAAGTTTCACTGGAAAAAAGTCCATATCAAATTCAAAATAATCTATCAGAAAAAATTAAGATTATTTTCCAAACAATATCACTTGGATTAAATGCGATGGGATAGATGCAAAAGGAAAGAAAAGGAATTCTTCATATGACCGAAGAATCGACATCCGCATGTATTTACTTTCTCAGTCCAAAAGAAAGTTTTTTTGTTTCTTTACTCGAAATCCTTTCAGATGATAAAGGCTGGTTTTTGTACTACAATCTTAAACTAGAAAAGCGTGGATTGATCATGCAGGCCAGCCATCAACATCAGTTGCAAAAACGAATATGTATACCAAGAAAGCTTTATTATCTGTCTGATGGTATTGGAAAGGAGTAATTTACAACGAATTTCTTGAACTTTGTCAAACTATTGCAGTTGAATATTATTATAAATTTAATTAATGATCTGGATGAAAAAAGCATTAAGGCCAAAAATGGCAGAAAGTGTTGTTGTTGCATGACAACGCTAGCTGACATGCTTGTGCGGTATTTTTTTTTTTTTTTTCAAATGTGGCTTTGTTCATCAAATGCATCATGTTTTTGTTTCTTTAGAAAGGCTAGTTATCTTGTCTATTAGTTTCAAGAAGGTAAAATCGAAATGTAATCAATAAAAGAGGATAAAAGCGTGTCATATAGTCATCTCGTACAACGAACAAACACACTCCTCTAGTAAAAAGTAGTCCTTCCATCTCACCGAAGGACGGCGGCAGTTATAAAAATCTTATAGGTAACTGGAGCCAAGCCAAAGCAGAAGGTTGTATGTTTGTATTTAAAAAGTTATTTCTGTCTGTTTTGTTTATTTATTTTCTAAAGGCAAATGAAATTCTAAAAAAAATTCGGCTAGAGCATGATTTTCCCTTTTTCGCCATTTCTTTCTTTCACACAATTCACTGTGGACTTAACATCGGACAAGCTGACAGTTGCCATTGGCTGCAAGTGATAATCTATTGTGATATATAAATATTATTGGAAGAATGCAATTGTATTTCGGATATATTGGATCGGAAAACGTTTTTTTAATTTGTCAATTAATGTATCCTTTCATAATTTTTTCAAAAGTCTCTCTGATCTAACACCAATTTCAGGCAAAGAAAACTTATCTAAATCTGAAAACTCTAACTCAATAATTTCGTCCTTTTAACAACCCAGCAAATTTTATAGCTAGAAGAGTGAATAATTGCGCGTTCATAAATAAATGTAAGAAAAACATTGCTCTAGTTGACTTTTTTATACTAAGGAGAAATATGTAAAAATTTAATTTCTGTAACCTTTTACTGCCAACATTACAGAAGCCAAAGTATTTTCACACATTTGGCTATCTTAATTGAAGAAATTTTGCATTCTAAAGTACATGCGTTATGGCAATACTTTAAATTGCAATAACGAAAATAGAATTTAGACAAAAATAAAATAAAGCGGAATTAATAAAAATAAAGCGGAAGGAAATAAAAGAGTGTTCCCCATTTTCCATACATACGAAATAACAGTTCTCAACGAATTTTTAAAAAGATAATGCTACTTCAATTGTAGATATATATCAAATTTTGCATTCGATTGTTTGGTAAAAAGCAGTCCAAAATAAACATTTGATTTTTTAATGCTTATGTATTTACGACATATTAGTCAATAATCAGCGAAAAATAATCTTTTAATTCAGCAGAAATGCTAGGCTCACGCCACTTATCAATTATTTTTATATCCTTTATTTATTAAAGCCATGCAAATAATACATGACTATAGAGTTTCTTTACTGCATTACAAAGCACAAAATTCTCATACATGAGACATTGAAAGTAAATATCAGGAAACTTATAGCTTTCACGCCCTTTCCGTTATCCACAATTTTATGCTGGGGGATGGAGGGAGGGAAATAACACCTTAAAGTGATAGTATTCCAGAGTTTCAGATAGACCACTCCTTATGTTTCTTTAATTCCTCTCTGCACTTTTGTTATTTTATTTGACAATTTTTTTATAATAAATTATTATATATGCAAAGATTATAAGGCTTATTTATACGTGTCATTATGCCCATATGCTTATAATAATGGAAAATATAAATTTGTTGATTAGTTTACAGAAACTAAACTAATATTCTTTGCATTCAAACAACATTTAATAGAACATTATTAGTTTGTGGATCGAATGGAACGGTGGCTTTTATTTTTGTGCTCACGCACTATTTTTCATAGACCAATACTTAATATTTATAACCTACAAATAACAATTTGAAATATATTAATATTTGAAAAAAAAACTGTTTACATATTGTTGAAAAGGCTCCTCCAGATGCCTTGTAAATTGTTTTCTTTGCAAAGTCGTTATATTTAAACGCCACTGTTTTACTGTAAATAAAATACGCTAAAATTATTTTCAGTGATTCTAGAAAATTATTTATAGTTTTTAAAAAAATTCATTCACAAATCTTATGGGTGGTAACTGAAAAAATTAAAAGAATATATATTTTACATTAAGAAATATAAACTAGACATTTTGTATATTTATCTGTGATTATTCATAATCACCATTAGTTATTATTCACAATCTTCAATAAATTTGTTGATGATTATGAATAATCACCGGTAATTATGTATAATCACCAGATGAATACATTTAAATAAATTAATTAAAATTTAAAAAAAATATGAGAATATATATTTTATATTAAATAATATAAGCTAGCGATTTAGTATATTTACCTGTGATTATACATAATCACCAGTAGTAATTATTCACAATCTTCAATAAATTTGTTAATGATTATGAATAATCAACGGATTAATAAATTTAAATGTATTAATTAAACTTTAAAAAATATGAGAATATATATTTTATATTAAATAATATAAACTAGCGATTTTTTATATTTATCTGTGATTATTCATAATCACCAGTAGTACTTATTCAAAATCTTCAATAAATTTGTTGATGATTATGAATAATCACCTGGTTAATACATTTAAATGTATTAATTAAAATTTAAAAAAAAATATGAGACTATTTATTTATATTAAATAATATAAACTAGCAATTTTGTATATTTATATGTGATTATTCATAATCATCAGAAGTAATTATTCTCAATCTTAAATAAATTTGTTGATGATTATGAATAATCACCTGTAATTATGCATAATCACCGGATTAATACATTTAAATGTATTAATTAAATTAAAAAAATTGAGAATATATATTTATATTAAATAATATAAACTAGCCATTTTGTATATTTACATGTGATTATTCTTAATCACCAGTTGTAATTATTCACATTCTTCAATAAATTAGTTGATGATTATGAATAATTTCTGGTAATTATGCATAATCACCTGATTTATACATACGTATATATATATACGTATACGCATAATATATACCTTAAGAATGTAAATATAAAAAGTGAGAAAGAAACTGGCCATTTCGACACAGATGCGAATGGAAATCCCTGACATTTAACTATAGAGATTTAAAGTTGAAACGTCATTTTACCTAACCTTTTGAAAAATCTCTGAAAGTAACTTTAAAGAAATGAAACCTTGGTCACCTAATTCCAAAGCAGACCGTAAACTATCGATATATTTTGATAATGATATATTCCCAAATGAATGTCAAGTTCTAAATTTTTATTCGAAAAATAACTAAATTATGCAACATATAAACGTTGTTTTTGATATAAAACAATCAAGCAGAAAAAATATTTTTTTAAATTGTTTACATTATCAGATGTAATTACACAGAATGCAAAGAAATGGGAAAAGCGAAGAATTTAATTGGTATATGATGAGATGGTTAGAATAAAATGGACGGCTAAACAATGCCAATATAAAAGGTTTAAAGAGTTGATTTTACTTGTAATTTCCCTTAACCAGCTGTCGCGTTAAAAAGATAGATGTCATATTTTATTGATATTTATATATGAAATTGATATCATATTGAATTATTTACTGTATTTAACCGATTTCGACGCAGAAACTCTAAGCTATCTTAGTAGGAAAAGAAACATAAATCTTCTTGGTTTGTTATTGTAGACTTAAATGGTAATTTTATCATGTAACAAAAACAAAACCTATTATTCAAATTTGCAATCATTCAGACATATTTCATAAATATTTGGATAAAGTAAAATTACCGAAGATGAGTTATTGTCTTTTGTTTTGTTTCTAGGGTTATTTTAGAAATATTATTTGAAATGCAATACAGCTATTTCTTTTTACTTTGAATCGTGTGCTGTATAAAAGGGCAAAGTGGTGCGTCTCTGACAACAGATTTGATTCAATCTGGGATTCTTCAAATATCGAAATGAATTTTCAACTTCTTACTTCGTTGCTCTCTTGGGCATTTTTTTTATATATTTTTTTGTCTTGGGCATATAAATATATTTTTTATGTCTTGCGGGTCTCTATAAGAAAACATTTGCATATCATTTCAAAAACTTTATCTTAAAATTAATATTTATTAAGTAATCTTATTTGAAAGAAGAATAGAAAAGAACGTAAAAAGGAATTAATCAAAAAATTTTTATTCTAAAAAGTTTTTTATTGAGCTATATGTGTCAACTCTGATATGTTTTCTCACTATATTTTTTTTTCTAAATAATTAAAGTGATTAACGTTTCACATTTTAAATATCATGTGAAAATTCTTATTATTTCTGTGATATAAAATCTGTTCTGTGAACGTAATTTTTAAAATTTTATTTAACTTATTTCTGATGAAATTATTAATTGATTTTTTGAGACTCTTGCAATATATATGTATATATGTTACGACCAAAGCCCGAAATCAGTCCGTTCAGCTTTGGCAACGTTTTGGCCAACGTTGCTGTAAATTTACTGGCCAATGTCCGATGCTTTCTTGATTTCGGGCTTTGGCCGGTGAAGTGACTTGGCACGATCCGCGAAAGTAGCAAGAAAGGAATCAAGAGCAGATTGTTTTACACACTGTTAAAAATGAAGTATTGAAAAATGAGTACTTCTGTGTACTGTTTTTTTAAGTACAATTGCTTCAGAAATAAGTTCAAACATAATTGACACCTCTGAGTTAAAAATAAGCTTGTGATATATAAAAATATGATCTCTTGTTAGTCTGCTCTCATATTAAAGTCACAATAGAAATTATTCAGTGAACGTATATTATGCTGTAACAATGTGATAGCAAGAAGAAAATTAAATTTGCGCAGTTCAAAATGGCGAATTACAGCTTGAGAAAAGGCGTTGCGTATCATTTATGAATACAAGGGTCAACTGAGTACTCGATTTATCAACTATCTTTAATGGTGATCCTTAGTCTTTTACTGCTCCAATGTAAAAGATCCCAGATCACATTGTCTCCCGAAATATCGCTTCAAAAAATATGAAATGCAAAATATTTGCAAAGGCAAATAGCAAATATAAATTCTAATTAAAACAAATATGAAGGAAAAATTGTTTAGTAAATATTATTTAAACACATTTTTTTGTTGGCGCTTTCTGTTGAATTTCACCTACAACATGTCCTTATTTATACTGTATACATAAATGTCAATATAATTATTTTAATTTACTCTTAATATTGCTTCGTTCCCTTAGAAAAAAGTTCGTATTTTATGAATCGATATTTTAGAAAAGAATGTTTTCTGAAAAAATTAACTTTAGGTCTATGAGGCAGAAAAAGACTGAAGATCACACTTAAAACATTTCTTAAAAGGCACTGCTCACGTGTGAGTTAACATTGGGCTGCAGATCTAACAGTCTGTGTCCGAATCCATCTGGGTGTAACCATGTCAGTAGAGATTTCTTCTTGCAAATTTAGGTTTGCATAATTTCTGCAGATTTGGAAAAACACATACTCATATTCGAATCCCTGTACGTATTCAAAAAATGAATATATGCATTTCTCAAATTTAAGTCTATTGTACTCGGAACTATTGTAATACATGAAGTACTCAAGAATGAGTACATTTTACTTATTTTTAAGTATTCTGTTTAATGTGCCGCCTAC
>JAPMOR010090775.1:72138-94126 GCA_026543865.1 Argiope aurantia | reverse complement strand
TATATATATATATAAGGAATTCTTACAATCGGTGTAAGAATTCACTAACGACACCTTGCAAATTATTTAATGCCCTTACATATCGAAGAATAATTATTTGCTCCTGTTCTCTTAAGTTTAGCAAGATTGTCGATTCACGCATTTTTCAAGCACTCTTACAAGAATTAATTGCATGCATTCTCATCTTACACGTGCGTATCCATATCTTTATAATTGACAAACGTGTACTCAATAACTGTCATCGCCATCCACTTCATATGCAAAAAAAAAAAAAGATTAACAAGTTGAATGAGGTTTTCGCAATATATTATAAAAACCAGAATATATCGTAACAAATTTCCAAAGCTGAAAGAATGATTACATACAGAGACAAGATGTTTAAATTGAAGCTGTGCATTAAATATATCCTTTACTCTGATGGTTCCAATAATATTCATTTTGGATGAGTAAATTTGAATTAAAAATATTCATTACGCTGATAGTCCCAATTATATTCTTTTTTTTTTGAAGAATAGCCTCTTCAATTTTTTGTGTATATTCAATCATCATCACTCTATCTTTGAACATAGATAAACTACTATAACTGCAATACCTCTTGTGGGAGTTATTTAGAACATACTGAAAGAAACACGCTATGAAAATTTTGTGACTTTCATGCACCCGCTGGCAAATAACTTAAATAACTCCATGGTTTGTTTACAAAAATAGTTTTAAGAACATTATTTTCTTCGCAACCTCTTATAAAGTGGATATTTTTTTCTTATTTCGATTCTAAAATGATAAACTTTTGGATCAAACTCAAATACCAGTATTAACTCTAAGAATTCAAAATTATGATTTTGGAATGCAAATGTAATAATTTGATTAACGAATCAACTCAATGAGAAGACGAGATTTTATTCATAAAATATGATTAGTAAAGAGAAAGTGAAAACAACAACAATTTCAAATAAAGACTTCAAAGAATTTCAGTTAGAAGAGCTGGGCAGGGAAAAAAAATGTAAGACTGTTGAGCATTAGTCTCAAGATTTCAGTTTAAAAATAGAAATATTTTTATATCAAGCCAATCTATATTCATTAACAACTGATTCCTTTTATATCAAAATTACGCCATAGGAATAAAATTAAACTGAAAAAAAAATTGCGGTAAAGTAAATTAAAATTATTTTTTTCTCTGTTATTTCAAGATGTACGATTTATTTCCAAAATAGTTTTTATTTTATTTATATGCTTTAATATCATTTTAACATGAAACATTTAATGATTGAAGCGTGGTTTATAATTTATGAGTAGGCTAATGAATTAATCTATCTTCTTTATTTTTCCACAAGACTAAATCTACATTGATAATATAACATCCTTCGAGCAAATGAATGTGGAACTGAAATGCTAAGTACTTCATTTTTGAAAATAATAAATCTTCGATAGCAATTTTTAGCAAACGAAAAAGTATCATATTAATAATAAGAATTGTTTATTTTATTTCTTTTTATTTATTTTCTCTACAAGTAATAAATTGCTGTATAAATTCCATTTCTCTTGTAGCTCATGCTGCTGCTGATCCCAGTAAGTAAAATAAAATTTTGTTTTCTTTTTAACTATCGTAATTTAGACATACAACTTTTGATAAAACCCACAGAAATCGGTGAAAGGGATTTCAGATTAATTTCTTTGTTTTGAAATATTGATTTGCTGTTTTTAAATAAGTATTAGACTTCACCGCGCTCTACTTTTTCTGATATATAATGGATTGCAATACTAATAATTAATGAAATTCATATACCTTATATAATCATCTATCTCATATAGTAACAAATTCTTAAATATTTTAATGAGTTGTAAAATTCCGTGCAATAAAAAAATCTTGAAAATATTTGTTTTAATAAGAAAAACCGTATTTCTTCAAACTAAAATTATTAAAAATCTAAAAGAAAAGGAAATAAAAATGTGAAAAAGCAATTATAAAATATTTTTTATGTTGCTGTTCTGAAAAATAATATGTATTATGTATTTCTATCTTTATCTTCATATATACATATTTTTTTATCTTTTGTATTTTACCATTTCCTACTATAATTTTTTAAAGTTATTTTTTTTTCTTTCATCAACAGATGTATTCGATGATATCGAAACTGGATTGAACCATCTTATAGGCCACGACGCACATCCTCACTAATGTAATTTGCGATTTGACCTCAACGAACAAAGAATTTGTAATGAAATATAAAAAAGAATAAATCCTATTCTTTAAATCATATCGAATCATTTTTAATCTCATTATCAGTTAAGCAATTTTTTTTTATCAAACACTAACTTCAAGATTATCCTCCAAATATTAGCAGCGACTGACATGCTGATAGATATTTTTATAAAAACTTCATTAGATTTTGCTGATGTTTATAATATATTATATAAATGAAGCGTTTCCCAATCACCATTAATCAATCAATTTATCATTAATTATATTTTTAATTAGAGGAAAAACATTTTAAGGAGTAAGTTCTGAATAAAAATTTGCAGAATGATAATTATTGTTTAAATTCGTCTGTTTAAAAAATGCCTGAGCTTAAGAATTTTGAATCTGAACCTAAGATTACGATACGCCTAAGAAACAAAACTGAATGGTTTGATATCGTAAAATGACTCGCTTTTAACAATATTGAGGACTGCATAACTAAAACTAAAAGATATTTTAGAGAATATTCATGGCAAAAAAAAATATTCAGGTAATGCACCTAAATTTTTTTTCCTAAAATTCTTGTTTAAATCAGATACTGTTTTTTATGTGTATTAATACATATTACTTGGAAAAATTTCAAAAACACTTTTAAAACATATTATTTAGATTAAATACTAAATTTATAGTTATACATCAATAATCATTTTTAAGTTAATGCGGCTTTAAGAAAGTGCTTTCGTAAGAATGAATTCAATCCAAATTACTTCAATTTTAACTTATAAAAGAAAATTATTTTTTAAATGTATTAAATTATTATTATTTATAACAGAATACAGAATTATAAATTCAAAACACGCAATTAGTTTTCAGGTTGAGAGCATTTTGTCAGGTTTTTAAATTAGAAAAATATTTATGAGAATTAGTGAATCTTAGTTTCTTAATGGAAAAAACCAATAACATTCAAAACCTATACAAATAAAGAATTTTCTTCATTTCAAATAGTTATCAAATACCCTTTATTAAAGGGCGTTAATTTATAGTAACAACTGGTACCAATTTCTTGAAGTCGTCTACTTTGATGACCAATATAGTTGATAACACTAATTATGTTTAATTTTACTTAAATGTCTTGTGCATATCTTAATATTCATGATTCAGTTAATGAAGTATTTTTAGGTATCAAATCGTATTTTGTTATTGTGTAATAGCCATCTTTGACAACGTGTTTAATAGTTGCCATCATTTTCATTACATATTGGATGAAATTTGTCTTAATGGCTTCATCTGGACAATAATTTTGAGTCTCAAATTGTAGAAAGTATATAAACCATACCATTTTGGAACATTTCCACCACGTTATTCATTTTGCTATGAATTTCTCTGATATTTTTTTGTACAAATCTTGATACAATCATTTATGCTACCGGAAAGGTCAGCAAAGTTTTTAAAGTAGAAGCAAGGACTTGCCCGCCTCTACTTGATATTATAGGTACAAAAAAAATTGAATAATTTTTTTGCTAAAAGCATGTCATATTCTAAAGCCCATTCAGAATCGAAAAATCTCCATATCTTGATAATGAATTGTGGAGAAAAATCCAGGATGATAAATTAATTGTAAAAATGAAAATGATTTGAATTTAGCTCGACAATGAAATTTATTCACGCAAAATACGCTTAAAATATATTTAAAAAATAATAAAAATACAAAAACAACAGATGTATACACAACTAAAAATTGGCCTTACTAAAAAATAAATTTCTTAAATTTTTGAAAATTAAAAAATAATTCCTTTTTGTTTCTGTAATATTTTTGGAAGTTTTCTCTAGATAATATGCCATAATTCCGCTTAAATTTTAATTAAAATTTCTCAAAACTCACTCCAGGGTTCACGTTCTCGTATCCCAAACATTAGAAATGGCAATTATAGTGTTCTAGGATGAAAAGTTTGGCCAATAAATTGCAAAAAAATCACACATTATTATTACATATGACTTTCTCAACGGAGTAGAGTTCGATGATTAATTTTTCCAGTTTCAAAATGTTAAAATAGTGTTTTTTTTTATCTGATTTTGGGACGCTACTGCGATTTAACTCCAAAAATAAAACTTACTTAATTATTAGTTTATTAAAATCCTTACTACTAATATAGAATAATAAGTGTATATGTATGTATTGGCGCTGAACAGATCAAAAGATAAAATTAGATCTACCAAATTTGATGGAGAGTTCGTTGGAAGTCGTAAACGTCCATATTTGAGAGAATTTTTGGAAATTTTATCTAGAGTTTTAAAGAATAAAAAATAATAGAAACTCTGGTATGAAATAATGCAAGGTTAATTTTTATGCCATTATAACATGAAAAAAAATCATCTTATAATTAATATCAGTTTCGGTGCTCAGCAAATGAGTTTCTAAAACTTCGCCAATATTTTAAAAAAATATTTGTTTGCATAATTTTCTACACAGAAATTCCACCTTTAACATTGTCTCATCAAATATTTATAAAATTACTTCTTTTCCCGTTAAAATAAGCAGCCTAAGTATTCTCACTAAAAACTTTCTTGCATATTCATTATTAAAAGTGTCATCCCAGAAAATGCATCGATGGTATTGGCGTAGAATTGTTACGAAATACTAACATTTGCACTAGTCTAACAATTTCACTGAATCTATCATGTGATCATTAGCGAATGTTTTTGCAATTAATCCTTGACATGCGGTAAATAGTATCCTAACATCAAATTTGTGCTTCCAACCTATAGAAACAAAAACAAAAATCCCATTACAAATTTGATATATTTAAGCAATTGCGTTATAGAATTAGCGTGTTCGTATATTCCTGAAAGTACAGATTGATATAGGCATCTACACTATATAAATCAGTTCACCGAATTGTAAACATTTTGTTCTCTTCGTTTTGCAGTTCTCGTGTAAAATTATATTCGAACAGCTGGACAGGCAGATTTCCTCTGAACGGATTTATTTAAAATTTGGTGTAAGGACTATATTTCAAATTTCATCCATCTATCGCAAAGCGTTCTTGAGTTATTTTTGTGACAAATAGACGAACAGACAGACATTTACCAACTCCGGAAGGTCTGAAACGAGGATATTTGTCAACATCCCAAGTTTGAATTTTTATGATTACAATACTCCCTCAATTCTTAGTATACGAGAAAATAGAAAAGAATGATTCTGATCAAAATTTGCATAGTTGATACAGAAACTAATGTAACTGCATAAGGAATATATACAGAAATTACAATATCTCGAAAGTCAAAAGGTAGGTGGACCAAATAGTTTGGTATTTAATAGTGTGAAAACATTATGGCCTTGAATTCCTTTAAAATCAATAGTTCGCACAATGGGCAGAACAAGTTTAAAATTAAAATAACATGGTTTTCATAACCAATGACTATTAGAAATTAAATTATTAATCATTACTAAAAATAAATATTTCTGCAGAATTAGAACATAATGTTATGTATAAAAGATTTAATTGAACTAATTGAATTGAACTATAATTAATATACCCAGAGAACTAGCTCGGTGTTCAAAGGCGGTAAATAAGAAATAAAATCGCTTCGAGATACCTATTCTCACCCTTCAAAGAGAAATTGTTCCATATTTGGAGCTCTGTATCAAACGGTTAAATCTATTCATCGCTTTCATCAGAAATTGTAATAGTGGTTATTATTTCTTAGGAAAAAAATGAGAAATCATTTTTTTAAGATAATTATAATTTTAACCCTGAAAAAAATATGTAACTTTTAAGAGACGTATATTCTTGTCTATTAATTTTCTAAAGCAATTTCAATAACAATAAACAATTTGTTAGAGAAAATGTCATCACTGCTAAATAATTTTTAATTCTTATTACAAAATAAAACCCTAACTTTAGCTGAATCAACATTTTTCTTTTTTTAATGCTTTTTTTATTTAATTCTATTTACACAAAACAATTATTTTTATTTTTTAACAAAAATAACAGTCTTTTAACTACATAATTTAAGACAAAAAGATTAACTGTTTTGTTTTTACCTTTTAAATAAAAGTAGTCAAGTTAGTCTTTACACAAGCTAATTTTATTGGAATTCCATTCGTATAACTTCAACAGTAGCAAATTTATTGAGAAATTGATCATATTTAACATAATTCGAGAAAACTTTTGAACAAAGAATTTTTATTTCATGAATTGAAGATGATTAGAATTGATATGAAATGCACAGAAATAGGAAAAATTTGGTTTCGTTGAAAAACTAAAGATTCAATGAAGCTACGAAGGGATTCTGTGTAAAGCATTATTCAATTTATTTGATAAATTTTATTCCATTATGGAATTTTCTGACGTAAATTTAAAATAAGTAAAAAAATATTTGGATGTTTGAATACTGAATGCTCACAAGAATTTTATTCTTTTGTAGACCGTGACAATACGGGATTTTCCGTTTTTCTTCAAAATGCAACATTCTTTTTCGATTTGCTTCGATGGAACGAATTCTGTTTAGAAAACGTCCTCCAAGAGAATCTTATAAATTTTGTTTTTGTTAAAATGTGCTTTTGGAAAAACCTCAAAAGTCTAGACATGTATTTGAAACTGGATTTCATTCTGCTATTTATATAAATTTTATTTTAAGGAAGAAAATAAAGCTTTCTTTATCTTTTTATTCACATAAACTCAGTTTGTATTAAAGTTGTTTCTCTTTGATAACTATTAAATATTTCTATTAAAATTATGTATTTATAGTGATTACATTATCATTAGTTGGCTATTTATTGCATTTTTGGTTATTACTAGCTTCAAGGTAATTTTAAAAATAGTATTGTTTATTATGTAAGAATGAAGTAAGTGATTTGATGACAATTAATATTACGAACATATAAATAGTGATTTACTGGATGCATTTAAAAAAATAAATTCATTGAAAAATGTCTTTTCTTATTATTTAATCTTTTCCTATCTGTACGAATATACGAAAAAGGATAGCAAAACATAAATTTAATCCAAAATAAGGGAAATTTCCGAACTAATTGCAAAATTGCCTTTTTAAACTAAGACATCTCATAAACTAACTATTGTTAGGTACTGCTTTTACCTGCCCAATCACATAGTTGTCGTCATGTCTGAAGACACTTCTGGAAATATGGAACCTTGATCGTTGTTTTACTCTTCGCTTTCGTATCTATCCTAATCTTAAAAAGATATTTTTTATTGATAGTAGACCTTTAATCTATATCTATACTTATAATAAAGCTCAATGTGTGTGTGTGTGTGTGTTGGCGCTCTACAGGCCAGACCACATTTAGCACGTGTATACATTGGAGGCCGGGAATGTGCACCTGGGGTTTATTTTTCGAATTTTTAATTAGAATTTTATTTATTTAAAAATTAAGCGAACTTTTGGCGTGTTTCTGCTATAACTTCCGAAAATATTACAAAGAAGATTTTTACATGAAGTTAAAGATCAAACATTTATCTTTTAAATGATACCAATGTTTTAACATTAAAATTAAATTTCTATTTTTAATGAATTTTTAAATAAATACTTTCACTATATTTTTCAACATTTTTTTCGTACAAAATATAAATAAAATTTAAGCTGCACGGGCACGTTTCGCATTCATGGGAAAAAATTTGCATTTTTCAAAGTGTTTCCATCACATTGATTAAAGCTCCAATTAAAAATAAATTAAATCGTTTTGGAAAAGAAATCTGCAAAAATATAATTTTCGGCACGTGTCTGTAGGAAATGAAACAAATATGAAATATTATTTTTTCTAAAAAATAAATTCAAGATAAATTATTTTATGATCTTTTACACTCTCTATATTATTAATAAAATAAATCAGTTTTATTTTAAAGCAAGTTTTGTTTAATATGAACAGGATATCCATTCAAATCAGGGCCACACAGCTAATTTGTAAACCTTTAGTAAGCACAGATCTGCTAAAATGGTCTAAAAGGAAAATGGTTATATTTTATGTAACTTGATTCAATAAATGCTCTAATAAATAACGAATTTTTGATTTTACATAAAACTTCTGCTGTGGAAATCAACAATTAAGAAAATGTTCTTGGAAAACTAATATTTTAATTAAAATAGTTAATTTCCAATCAACTAAATCAATCACTTAAACTGACTGATTTATGAAAATTTGAATATCGCTATTCAATAAAAGAAGTATAATTTTAGATTTTCCACTGATAGTTTCAAAGAAAATACGCCAATCCACGCGCAGGTTTCTCAAGATTAATTGGCCTAAGATTATGAAAATGTTATGTTTTTCTAAATTTTTAACATTCAAAACTTCATAAATAAATCTTAGTTGATCGTGGACAATAGAAACATTCATTCATTTATTTAAAATTTGGTGTGTCCAGAAAATTTCTCAGAATATGATACCTTACTGCATTAAATTTAGACTTCATAATTTTTGAAATATATTTATAGACCGGAACAAAATATTATTATTGATTTCATTTCAATCCTCTTGAAAGCAAAACTAAAAACAGAATTTTAGGCTGAATCTGAGAAATTTTTGTTGAATTATTCTTTGAGATATTACATAAATTATGAAAAATATTTTGTAGTACACATAAGACTTAAATACCGAGCGATTCTGTTTGCAATACTCATATTCAATAATAATAATCTATATCTATATCTATATCTATACTTATAATAAAGCTCAATGTGTGTGTGTGTGTGTGTGTCTATTGATGCTCCACAGGCCAGGCCATTCAACGTACAGCTACCAAATTTGGCATGTGTATACCTTGGAGGCCGGGAATGTGCACCTGGGGTTATTTCTTCGAATTTTTAATTAGAATTTTATTTATTTAAAAATTAAGCGAAATTTTGGCGTGTTTCTGCTATAACTACCGAAAATATTACCGAACAAAAAAGATGTTTACATCAAGTTAAAGATCAAAAATTTATCTTTTAAATGCTACCAATGTTTTAACCTTAAATTTAAATTTCTGTTTTTAATGAATTTTTAAATAAATATTTTAACTCTATTTTTCAACAATTTCTTTCATACAAAATAAAAATAATGCCTGGGAAAAAAATAGCATTTTTCAAAGTGTTGCCATCACATTAATTAAAGCACCAATTAAAAATAAATTAAATCTTTTTGGAAATAAAATTTGCAAAAATATAATTTTCGTCACGTGTCTGTAGGAAAGGAAACAAATATGAAATATTATTTTTTCTAAAAAATAAATTCAAGAAAAATTATTTTATGATCTTTTACACTCTCTATATTATTAAACCAATTAATAAGTTTTATTTTAAGGCAAGTTTTGTTTAATATGAACAGGAAATCCATTCAAATCAGGGCCACACAGATAATTTGTAAACCTTTAGTAAGACACAGATCTGTTGCGACATAAATCATAAATATTTTATTTAAAAGTAGCAAACGATTATTTTAAGAATTATAAATTTTATTTTGTAAATAGTTGTGAAATTCAGATTGGCAACAGTGATATTTTTGGAACTTTTAATTTGTTGTTTAAAAATGATGCTAGAATTTTGAATAAAAATAAGTTGATGTAAATTTGATAATATTATCTACAATGTAATATGATTTAGTTTCATAATAAGTTTGTCTGCATTCTATTTTTGTTGACGCACGAACACAACAGATATACTAAAAGGGTTTAAATTGAAAATGATTATATTTTATGTAACTTAATTCAATAAATGCTCTAATAAATAACGAATTTTATTTTACATAAAGCTTCTGCTGTGGAAATCACGAATAACAAAATGTTCTTGAAACACTAATATTTTAAATAAAAAGAGTTAATTTCCAATCATCTAAATCCATCACTTACACTGACTGATTTATGAAAATTTGAATATCACTATTCAATAAAAAAAAGGAATATTTTATATTTTCTATCGATCGTTTCAAAGAAAATACGCCAATCAGCGCGCAGGTTTCTCAAGATTAATTGGCCTAAGATTATAAAAATGTTGAGTTTTTCTAAATTTTTAACATTCGAAACTTCATAAATAAGTCTTAGTTGATCGTGGAAAATAGAAACATTCATTGATTTATTTAAAATTTGGTGTGCAGAGAATATTTCTCAGAATATGATACCTTACTGCATTAAATTTAGACTTCATAATTTTTGAAATATATTTATAGGCTGGAACAAAATATTATTATTAATTTGATTTCAATCCTTTTGAAAGCAAAACTAAAAACTGAATTTTATGCTAAATCTGAGAAATTTTTGTTGAATTATTCTTTGAGATATTATATAAATTATCAAAAATATTTTGTAGTTCACACAAGACTTAAATACTGAGCGATTCTGTTTGCAATACTCATATTCAATAATAATAGTAATAAATAAATGGCAATAAAGATGATAAATAAAATAAAACGCTTGGTTTTACTAAAAAATATCTTTATATTAATTGCTATTTCATCATTTCCACTTTAAATTAAAGTTGACGTTTTACCGGAAATGACAACAAATTTGCAAAATATATAGAGTAAATTGAACGAAACGATCTAAACAACAGTGTAAGTTTGGTATGACTATCTAAATTTGAAGATTAAAATTGTTTTGTTTGAGAATCTATTAAGAGACCAGTTACTTAAAATATTTAATCGAAAATTGTAGCCAGCGATAATACTGGCGAACCGGCTGGTCGCCAAAGGCGGCTAGTAATTAATAAATAACAATAATGATGATAAATAAAATAAAACGCTTGGTTTCATTAAAAACTATCTTTATATTAATTGCAATTTCATCATTTCCACTTTAAATTAAAGTTGAAGTTTTACCGGAAATGACAACAAATTAGCAAAATATCTATAGTAAATTGAACGAAACGATCTAAACAACAGTATAAGTTTGGTATGACTATCAAAATTTGAAGATTAAAAATATTTTGTTTGACAATCTGTTAAGAGACGAGTTACTTAAAATATTTAATTGAAAATTGTAGCGACCGGTAATACTGGCGAACCGGCTGGTCACCAAAGGCGTCTAGTAACTAATAAAATGAACATAATACCAATATCGACTGGGTTTATCTATCGATTTCATTAGTAAGTGATTAAATTTTATATATAAAACAATTAAAATATATTTGTAAAACTAATCAGTCTTTGACAATACAAATTTTTATAAATCAGATTTCATCTTTAATAACTGGGAGTTTTGTCCTTTTGAAAAATTTAACAAAGTTGATATTTATAAATCTCGTGGACATTATAGAAATACATAACCTTGTTGATTAATGAAAGGTAAGCTATCCCAACCGACACAAAAACATACATTCAGCAATAAATTGTTTGCATTTCCTTTTTGTTAGTTTTGAATTTGCGTACAAAATTTTGAAAATTCAATACCAATTTCGGAATGCATCTTTAAACGATTGAAAATTCTCACTATTTATCACTAAGCATTCAGCATTTTAAAGTGTTTTGCCCATAATTGTTGTATATGCAAAGATATTTCAAGCAGCTGGACTACGTCCCCAAAATTTCCTCGCGTTCTCTCTTATAAAGATATTGCCCCAGGAAGTGCCAATGTTAACCCTTTAAGTGAATTTAGCATTTTTTATTATTATTATTTTTTTACGGTTAATTCCTAGCATGCGGCGGGCAAAAGTATGCAAAAATCGAATTTGCGTTTCAGACTCGTTTTCCTGAACCGATTAAAACAAAAATTTAATTTAAAACGGCACTCAAAAGCGCGAGACCATGCGTCAAATTTGATATAACTAAGTCACTGCATTTGTGAGTTATTGCTTTTACTTGTTTCTGAAAATTCAGACCACCAGACTATCAACCCATTGTTGGTTTCCTCTCAAAATTGAGTACTGTTCTATATTAAAGACGTGTGTATAGAATATTTTTCTATCTAGCTTTCTTCGTCTACTTGTTATCGTATTAATTTACATTCGAACAGTCAAAGAGACGGATTTTCTCTGAATGTATTTCATTCAAAATTTGATAAAAATCTACTAATTTGATTTTAAGGTTGTATGTCAAATTTTATCCTTCTGGATTCAGACGTGGTTGTGTTATCTTTGTCACAGGCAGAAAAGTAGATGGAAATTTTCAAAAACTGCTTTTTTCGTACTCAGGGAGGTCTTAAAAATCTCGAGTTCGAATTTTTTGGCGATCACTATGTTTTCTCTATTCTTCGTATGCGAGAAAAAAAATCCTGTTGCTGTTGCAAAAAAATAAAAGAAAATTAATTGAAAACTAATTTCTATTTTGTATAACACTTTATAATATAACTGTGAATATTAATATGCTGATGGTTGATTACAGACATGGATCTTAAGCAAAACAGCATAAATCTCTTGAATCAATAAGGGTAAAAATTCAATTTTCTTTCATTGGTATTCTTGAATCTTCAAAGAAAACTATTATTTGACGTAACTTGGATCAGATATTAGTATTATCCATCATTTGTTTTCTTATTAAAATGTGAGAGAAAGTATAAATCCGGAATGAAATATGTTTAAGTGATATTTGTTGAAATAGTTCCATAGTTTCATTTACTTTCAGCTTTTTGTAGAATCGAAGTTAAAAAATTGTGTGTTAATAATTCTCATTTGTTTCACAGTTTGATATATATATATATATATATATATATATATATATATTATTGCTCATATTTTTTTTCAAAATTGTTCTCTACTCATTCATTATACTATACTCTATTATATATTATACTATAAACGTTTGTACTATAAACGTTTTAGTCATACTATAGTCGTTTAGTCATACTATAAACGTTTATAGTCATTATACTATAAACGTTTTGCGTGCTCAATAAATGTCAGTGAAATAGATCAATATTAGCATCTATGTATTAGAATTGGAAGGAAATTTTCAAAAATTTCTTTTCAAAGAATTTTTAGAAAGTTACTCTATATTTGCTATTCCTATTTTTTTAATTAAATAATTTTAATTAAATTGTGAAAAGCCAAAAGCTTCTCTTAAACCAAAATATTCAGCAAAACTGTTTTTGTTGATATTACCCTTGTTTTTTTAAATTATAGAACTATCACTCCGTACGACTGCTAAATCACACATGACTGTTTCTTAAACTAAGCAATCAAAAACTCCGTAAGAATTAAATAAAGAATACAAATAATGGTACAAAAATGTTGCTTGCACTATACACATTCTTAGAGAGATTAATTGTCAGTGGCAAAAAAATAGGTTCAAAATATCACTTATTTAATGTAACTGATACAACTTCTAGATAAATACAAGTGAGATTTGTTATTAATAAAACAGAACGCTTAGATGATCTCCTATTTGATTTAACTAAAATAAAGTGAATAGACAAAATCTCAGAACGAATGTCATTTGTTGAATACATGTATTGATATAAGTTTATAGTTTTAGTATAAAGTAAAGCGTAATATAAAAAGACACAATTATTGAGGCTTTGTAGAAAGTAAAAAAGAATGGGTCAAACAAACAATATATATGAAACAGACGCAATTTCTGATCAAAAATAGTCTTCTAACTCCATAAGTTTAATAAATTATTATTGAAGCAAATAAACCAGAAATCAACAGCCTGGAATCATTTCCCTGCTTTTGCTTCGAAATCATCTTCTACATTAACAATATTTTTACCTGAAAAACGTATTTCTTTATATTCACTTAATATTTCTTGATATATTTTACGTTTTTAGGACATTCGAAAAACATATAATTAGAGATTAAATTATAATCACTTTAGAAGGAAATACTTATGAAAAAAGAAATTTTAACCTAAAAAAAGAATATTTTAGAATACAATCAGAATAGTTCGAATTATTATTTTTAATTAAAGTGGCTTTATTCTAAAATTCAATTGAATCTCTTTTGATGACTTAAGGAATGATTTTTACGTTCTATGAAAACATACTTCATTTCATGTGTTGTTTTTCAATGTTGAATTAAATTTACGTTCGAATCTCTCTTTCTATTTCAAATAAATCATTTCGCACAGAATCGCGATTATATTCAATCCAATGATCAATCAAACGTATCAACAATACAATGCATTGAATAACTATTTTCTTGTTTTAATTTATATAAATGAATGCCAACCTCTTTTTTTTTTCGTTGAGCTTCCTATTCCTTCTTTTTTTAATAATAGTACTGTCAATGTTTTGCCTATTTATATCTACCGTAAAACTTGAAATAATTCCTCTAGCAAAAATCAAAGTATGGTGTCTTTATCATCACCAGGTGCCAAAGTGTCATGCCATGCCTTTGGCTCAATGCATGATATTCGCACAAGTGAAAATAATGATTCCATCGATAGAATATGCATCAACCCTAATTGACATTGAGATATAGAAGATAATTTGCTTTATATTAATACATAAATAGAACATATAAAACGTATTATTACTCAGAAGTCAATAGAAATGGAACACTCACAAAAGAACTCATTGCTCGGATGAGTATAAAGCATAGAATAAGGAATCAGGAATGCTTCTAATAAATGAAAAAAGCATCTGACCTTGATAATCAGAATTTAATAGTCTACCTCATTATTAGCGGCTGATCTTCATAAGATTTTTATTAATCTACATCATTAATGTTGTGAATTATGTTTTCTTTAACTAATACCTGATATGTTTTTGTTAAATTAAACTAAGTTTAGAAATTTAAATTTAAATTTTATCAGAGTCGATGTTCAACTTAAATGAATAATAAATACTCTTTAAAATTAATAACAAGAAATTGAAAGGAACTCATGATGCATTTTTGCTTGCTTTCACTCCTGTATTTAATAATATTTATAATATGCAAGATACTCTTATTTTTATAAATGCCGATCACCGAAATCTATTTCGAAATATTGAGAAGCCATTAAAACGATTCTTAAAATTATTATTTTTATCTTAACACCATAAAGAATTTTGAGTGATATTTTTCTATTTTCAGGTCTAACATGTTTTAACAACGACAGAAGGATCTTCAAGGTAATAACAAAAAAAGAATGAAATTTCCTTTTTCTCCACATCCTCAGATTCTTTTCACATATTCTTCTTCTTTTTTTGTTTTGTTTTTTGTTTATCACATTTTCAAGCATTAAGTAATGCAGAGTTTTCTTTGGGTAAGTGATTAAAAATGAAAATTATTTCGCGAATAAGATTTTTTTATCCGCTTCTTCGGATGCTTCAAGCAGTCTGACTTCTGACAGGTACATATCTCTAAGACTAATTTGCCAGGAATTTGACTTTCTCTCCTCTCTTAATTTTTTTAAATCCCCTTAATGTTGTGTTACACACCAAACAAGGGCAACATCCAGCTTGTCATTAGTCCGTAAAAAATGTTTTTACGAAGTTTTTAATCAATTTGTGAAAAGAATATGAGACAAGGACTAATAAATTTTATGAGGAATTTAATATCTGAAAAGTTGGAGTTTGGAGACAGTTTCCTTCAATGTGTCATCTGAAGTCATTAATTGCTTAGTTAGAAATATTTTAAGGAACAAAAAAATCACTTTCTGAATTAGAAATGGACTTCAGCAAGATATGTGAGTATGTTTAGCATTTGCTAACCTAGAAAAAATTTGAATTCATCTACCAAACATGAGAAAAATCATTGTTATTATTTTATTTGTGAAATATAATTTTAATTAGATAAAATAATTAATAGAGCTGTCATAGCAACGAAATTGAATTGTGGAAAAAATGATATAAAATATATCTTAAAATTTAAAAATTTAACTATTACTATATACACTTATTTTCGCGAGTATAAAAATAAATCAATGGCGCCAATTACATTTTAAAACACAAATTTAACTTGTTCTGTTCTCAGAAATTAGATTTTTATCCCAACCTGGATCAGACTGAAGAAATAGATGACTGCAAAAAACAACATATTGACAAAAATTAAAGAGATATTTAATTTGAAATATGTCAAACAAGATTTTTAAAACTATTGTGACTAAATAACAAGCTTCAAAAACAAGGGAAAGATAATATTTTGATGGTTTATTGCAATATATAATTAAAATTGCTCATCAATTCATTAGCCTGTCTCCACTTCAGCCAATGTAATTCACTCTCTCTCTTTTTTAACCTTATTTTGAAACAAAACATTTGAAAAACAAGATGGCGCTAAAACTGCCACTACATTGACATATGATCAAAATTTCAATAAGACATCAATGACTTTTATCTTCTAAATATTATTATTTGTACTTTACATTCAGTAGATTTGATTGGAATACATTTATCAGATTGGACATATACAACCGTAAACTTTTCAAAAACTTCTGATTTTAGCTGAATCATGTTAGATTTGATTTCAAAAATAAAATAAGCATAATAGTATTTTATTCTAAAAATATTATAACATAAAATATTGTATATTTGTATCTGAATCATAATGTTTTCTTACAATTCTTTTCACCTCACTCTTTATATTCGATCTAAAGAATTGAAGCAAATATACTAATATGTTAGTGCTGTATATCTCCACAAAACTGACTACTATATAGGTATTGCATTCATTTCAGTTAATATTGTTTTGAAAGAAAATGAGTGTACATTGTCATTAAAGCTTAACTAAAATTGTAATTGCAATTTCTCTTGAAAAAAAAAAATATAAGTATAGATTTTTATATAATTTATTGAAAATAATTTAATTGTGAGCAGACATTTATTTAATCTTTGCATGAGTACGGGGGGGGGGATCGTGAAATTTGGAGATGGGAAGCTTTTGGAATAGGGGTTGTTTGTGTCTTCAATGGTGGGTACAGAAATGGTGTGGAATCGGCAACACACTCACTGACAACTTCAGGACCTGCCTTCTACTAGAGAGTTAGTATCATGGTCGATGATGATCCTTAGGACTTTACCTTACTCCCCATCATTGCTGTCGAAACGTCCAGTCATTTAGATTTTTCCATGTGCTCAGAGCGGTTCGTAGTAGTTAGCTATAATTATCTTTGTATGAGTTATCATTTATTTCGTAATCTTCCAACGATGTATTAATACTTGTCTTTATATTATTGTTGTTTTTATTACTATGCATGTTTGGTTAAATTTGAATGAGAGTTGAGAAAAGAAGTATAAAATGCTGCAGCAATAGACATTTTTTTTTTCTTATTTGAAAAGTATTTGAAAGTAAATTTGTTATATAGAGAATTTTAATGTTTTAATGATCAAGTGTTAAATCAGCAAACCAGATATTTATGCACTAAACATTATTCAAAAACCACACAAGAAAATCATTAATTCTATTTGTTTTCGAGTTTTATAGATTTACTACAAATAAAATTTAAGAACAAATCTTTAAGGAAGAATTTTGCATTATCATAATGGCATTCTTACTTGCAAGAATCCAGATTTTGCGGTGAAGTAAAAGTATTAAAAATTTTGTGGAACATTTACTTAAATAATATACAAAAATATACCCAAAAAAGTTGAACAAGTTTTTATTTCCTTATTTATTACGCATAGACACAAAATTTAAAAAGTAAAATTTCATCAGATAATATATTCAAATGTAAGGAAACTCGTTGATTTCTGCAGAAGTTGATAATAAAAAGTTAACAAATTTACATTTTCAAATGTCCACTATATCACCAAACATCAATGGTAAAATGCTAACATAACGTTTAATTTTAATTTTAATCGTCAAAATTTGCGAGGTATTAAAAGAATAATTTATCGTTTTAAACCGTTATTTTTTGTTTTACAATGCTTTTTAATAAAAAAATGTATCATAATTATTCTTATTATTATTTCCTTTTTTATGCTTTTCATTAAAAAATTTATAAAAAATATCTGAAACAAAAATTTTATTTCGTCCTGACTATTTGTATTACTCTGAAAATATCGCTAGTCTATTTCAAAATTCTTTGACTTTTCAATATTCTTTGAATTTTCTATATACTCATCACTGTATCTTAAGAATAAACAATACACGTTTAATATTTAAATAATTCAATTCCGAATAACATTGTAATTCGAATGAAAAATCCTGATTTATAACAAAAGTACAGATAGTTTTCTTAACAGTGCATCTCTTTTGAAATGAAGATCAGAATTTGATAAGATGTGGGGGGAAAAACCTTCTGGTTCAATACTTTCTGCTATCAATCTCAAAAAAGATTAAAATTAACTCTTCCTTGAATTATTAATGGCAAAGCCTTTTTCGTATAGTTTTATTTTTCTCATATTGCTCACTCCTATCACATACTCAGCTACCCTAAAACAACTCAATGAAAATGAATATTCGTACACTAAAAATAGTCCGTTTAAAAATCTACGCATTTATTTTTATTCCTTTTAATATTTAATACACAAACAAATATGCAAATATGTTTTTGCATAGGTGACTGCAGGTAAATAAATTTAGAATTATTTGAAATTCTAAGAATTTTTTTTAGGTACGTTCATTTCTCTACTCTGTTTTAAATGAGTTTTACAACATTAGTCTCGTAGTTGATAAAGATTAATCAAGTATTGTGATCTGCTTGATTTGAAAAAAATATATATATCTTTCGGGTTTTATATAATGAAACATCAAATGGAAATTCTTATGTAATTTTATTTCACTTCCAAGAAATGCAATTTTAGAACTTCATGGAGAGAAAGAAAAATGCATTTAATATTTATTTTAAAGGATTATCTTACTTGCCTTTTCAATTTCCATTTCGTCTTAATCGATATGTATTACAGGAATATCCAGTAAAATATAACACAGCATTTTCATAAGTAGGATGAAATATATTTTTAATAATAACAATATCTAACTGAATAAATAAACTTCAAGAAGAAATGCAAAAATCACTGAATTTTTGTAAATACATAATCATCAAAAGTAATATCTAATCAAAAAGTCTCGATGTTAAGTTTCCGCCTTGCGCTCAAATATAAACTCTTCCAAAATGCAATTTCTCAGTACACGGAATACAAATAAAATTCTAGAATTCGTGACTTTCAAGGAATGGATTTAAAAATTACTTGGTAAGATTATTTTTTTATAATAAAAGCATAAAAGATTTTATCCGGTACAAAATCTATGAATTATAAAATTAATGGAATAACTATGAACAATAGAAAGAAATTCCTGTATCAAAAGTGTTATGATATTATGGATAATAATTATCTATTGACTACCAGAAGCCGTTGTCAACTAGCTGGTGCGTCGGAATTACTGGTCGCTATTGTTTCTATTAAGTATTTTATGTAACTTGATCTTCAATGGCCTCTCCGTGAAAATGTTTTTAAGTTACAATTTTTTTTAATAATTTGACTCATATTAATTTAATTGTCACACAACAGCTGCTTTTTATTCTGCTTTCCCATTGTTTTCTCTCAGTTTCACTAAAATTTGAATTTTAATAAGTAGAAATGATTAGATTTTGAAATAATAAAAAATTGTTTTTTCTGGAACCAAACGAAAAAAAAAATGAATAGTTCAAAATTGATTCATTATGCATGCAGCATTTTTTTACAATTTAATCAGTTTTTCAAGGTATTATTAGATAAAAGTTTCCCCCTTATACAACCTAAAATAATTTTTTTAGTTTTGATTTCAAAATCTATTAAATACTGTAAATAATAATATTTCATATTGTTTTGATCGATAAATATACCACTGGAAAAAATAATGAAGTTTAATTTTCCCAATTTTCTCACCCCCCGGAGGGGTATCTCGAAATGAGGATGAGCTGCTTCCGGCATGGTGGTTGGATCTCGCCACCCTGGAGGGTACACTAATAGGTGGGGGATATGACTCCTCCCATCGATGACGGGACGTACTTCCTTCGGGAAGGGTTGTACCGTGGCCGGTGACAGCCCTTAGGACTCAACCACAGTTCCCGCCAATTGCTGTTGCGGCGGTCCGATCATTCAGTTTTATGGTTTAAATCCGTGTGCCTTCGAGGCGGGTCGGAGAGTTAGATGTTTGACTTCCCAATTTTCTCGATTTTAGACACAAATGAGTGGGTTTTGTTTTTATTTAAAATCTTGGAGCTTCAAGAATATTTCACTAAATATGACTTTCAGACCTCCGGATTTATATAAAAGTTATTTTTTATTTCATTTAAAAACATTTACATTATTATATGCATATGCCTAGTATTGTTTAGAAACTAATATTTGGGATCCAATTTCATGTACGAGGAAACATGTTCGCTTAAAATACTATAGGAATTTTAATTAATTAATTATATACTTTAAAATTCCTAGTAAGCTTTTTCTTGCATTTGTAGTTCTTTAAAATATCATGCTTCATGTCTATTTCTTTTCATTCTGATATGTGTTGTAAATTACATTTTTCTAGGTTTAGTTTTCAATGAAGGATAATTCAATCTTTTAATTTGAAATTTATGCCAATATGACAGCAACGCACTCATAAAGGCTAATTTTTCCGCATCAGGTATAACGTGCTCAATTGCAATTACTTAAATTTTATTTTATATGAGATATATTGTTGAAAAATATGCTTAGAATAATTTTTATTAATTAACTAAAAATTTAAAATATCATTATGTATAAAAATAATAGATATTATGGAAAATTTATTTTATTTTACATTCTAAGACGATGCAAAAATTTTGGTATTTCTAAATTAAGTGATTTAGGCTGAAAAGCGCCAATACATATATAATTAGCGCCAATAAACATATACACATAATAATCTTTATTGCATGCCTGAGTAATGTTCGATAATCATCAGTGTTTGAAGTAATATTATTATTTTTTACTAAGATGCGATAGAGAAAATAAAATGTTTCATTTACGGAATTATTTTTGTGTTACATTGGTGTGCATGTTACCAGTACCATTATTATATTATGAATTTGTCTGATTCGAATTAATTAAGAAAATTTAGAACCACTTCTACTTATTTTCAAGGTTACAAAGAAATTTATATTCGTTCTTTCAGAAGTGCTGAATTGTAATTCATGGAACGGATACTCCTATTTTAACAGAATTAAGTATTACAAACAATTATTCATATTGAGTAAGAAATATATCTTTTCTTACAGTTCAGTTTTAAAGAAATTCATGTGTTTTATACTCGTAAAAAATTTCTTCGACTTTATGATAAAACATATTGTTTCTAATATTTTATAATAACAATGAATTCTCTGTTTAGGGAATATGTGAAGGACTTGTGTAATAACGAGTAATCCCTCCCCCCACCCCTTTCTGCAGTAAGAGTCAGCACATCTCTTATTTGCAATAGTGATTTTAGAATAGAATTATACGAATAATTTTAATAATAATTTTTAATTTTTAACGATTTAAATTCATCTTGCAAAGAATTCTGAAATATCAACGTTTTTTTATTCATTGTTATTCATTGTAATTGTAATTCATTCAATTGTATTATTCATTGTTGCAATGTCTTTTCAAGTATAAATATTAATGAAATGAGCTTGAACTTAAAAATTCTTTTTCACATATATTTTTCATTGTGCGAATATTGTTAAAAAATTTGATGCATTTTTGTAGAATTATTTCTTTTATATAGTTTTGAGCAACTTTTGATTAATATGATTTACAGACTTCTCTTTTCATCAACAGTTTATATTTCGATTTAATTTAATCATCTTATACTTTTTATTATTATATTATATATTATTATTTGGATTTGCAATAAACCTTAGCATCTTTTTTACATATATTTTTCTTTGTGTGAATTTTGTTAAAAAATGCATGCATTTTTCTAGAATAATTTCTTTTATACAGCATTGAAAAATTTTTGATTAATATAATTTAAAAACTTTTTTTATCAAATGTTTATCTTTTAATTTAATTTAAAATCCATATATTTTGAATA
>JAPMOR010090775.1:44100-62709 GCA_026543865.1 Argiope aurantia | reverse complement strand
GACGACAACTCCAGGACCACCGAAACGGTCTCTTTCCGTGATGTTACTGGGATGAAATCGTGTCCCGACCTCTCTCCAAATCAACTGGCGTTGGGAATCGCTTGTGGCACTAAAACGACTCTCATCTGTAAAGAGGACGCGATTCCATTCATGAGATGTCCAGTTTTTATGCTCCCTGCACCACTCTAAGCTGTGTCGCCGGTGGGAAACTGTCAAAGGGATGCAGCGTTCAGGACGGCGGGCGAATATGCCACCTTTGTGAAGGCGTCTGGACACAGTAAAACGTTACATTTGTCGCCCCGTTGCTGCACACAGTTGCTGAGCAATGGCGCGTGCTGACTGTTTTCGGGTTCTTTTCGCCTGCAGGACGATATGTCGATCATCCACTGCGGATGTTTTCCTGGGGCGGCCACCACCAACCTTTCTCACAGCTGTACCTGTGGTTTGGAAGGCTTTCCAAGCGCTCGAAACGACACTTTTGTTGATTCCGAACTCTTCAGCTACACTGGTCATACTACGCCGCTCCTCCAGCTTTCCGATCCTTCTTCCACGTGTGAAATCGTCCAGGGGATTTCTGCTAGCCATATTTCACGAATTAACTCACGTGCACTTGCAGCGAATGTCTTTAATTGCGTCTCCGTCCTTCGTTTTATTGTAGTGTTGAGCTGCGCGCGCCTTCCGCACGTGTTTTGTGTACGCTCACGTCGCCTGTGTCGTTTTGTTCCTGATATTTGCATACGCATGACCTTTGTCTTGAATTACGTGTTCATTGTACTGATCTTAAGAACTCTTTTTCTGCAATTTCATGGCTATCTGCTTCAAATTTGCATTGTTGCTTAAGTTTTGCACACCAGTGTATATGCGTTTTCTAATAATGTTTTCATATCTGAATTCTTTTTTATTCTATTTATAATCCTATGTATTATTAATATCAATTAAAACTGGTCAATTTTATGAAAATTAAGACTTTTGTCAGCTCAGTATGTAGACAATAATTAAGTTTAAACAAATAAAATGTCATTTAAAGTCTTCATTTTATGAGTCTATTTTGTGAATCTCTTATGAGTCTTTATTAAAATGTCTTAATTTTATGAAAATTAAGACTTTTGTCAGCTCAGTATATAGACAATTATTAAGCTTAAACAAATAAAATGTCATTTAAAGTCTTAATTTTATGAGTCTATTTTATGAATCTCTTATGAGTCTTTATTCAAAAGTCTTAATTTTATGAAAATTAAGACTTTTGTCAGCTTTAATTAAGAATTAAGTTTAAATAAATAAAATTTCATTTTTTAACAAATTATTCAGATCTTTATATATTATTGAGTTAGTCCGTTATGTTATAAAGAGAAGTAATTGTTCAGTATATTTGCAAAATTAGATAGTTACGATATAACAAAGTATTTATAAGGAAATAAAATCTCTTTATTATAAATTTCTTGTTTTTCTACTTTTTATTAGTAATTTCTTGTATTCTATAAATGACATAATAACAGCGGATGAGTAAAAAGTCTTGCTGATTACAAGGCAAAGACCATCCACATTTAAAAATAGCGATTATTAAACAATATTATTGAAATAGAAAACATTTTTTTCTTTGATTTCATATTTTTTACAACTACAATACAACAATTTGAGAAAGAATTTTGATATGCATGATCAATAACATTTGTATTCTAAATGAAATGCTGTCAACATTTCTAAATTTGATCATGTGCTACTCAAAGCGTATTGTTTTTGAAGCAATTCAGAAAACATAGTATAATGGAAAAACAACTCTTAGGAAATTTTGCATACGACAATAAAATTGCCTTTTTCATCGATTTTTGAGTCATTGAAATTTTTTTAAAAAGAATTGAATTTTTCCACATGTTGAAAATTGCTTTTTAATGACAAATAAATGTGCAAAATGTTTATATAAATGAAAGTACCAAATTCAATTTTTGCATTAAAAAATCAAATATTTCTTGGCTGATTATTTCGAAACGAATAAATCTTGACAACTGAAATTTGGAACTTTTTATCGAAGAGATCTCCAAGTATTTTTTTAAAAAATTAGATGTGTAAACTAGGTGTTGCCATTGGAAAGTTTGAAGTTTGCTCTTATTTTAATACATGAAGCGCCCCTTATGAAATTTTTAATTCAAGAAACTTTGAGAATTAGTTAATTCATTTCGAACGTTTCCTGTTTTTATAATTTTACAACGAAATATTGGAAAATGAAGCTAATGATTCGTTTTTATTCTGCTGCTGTTCATATATAAATTTCCAACAAATCGATAAGGTCGAGTAACTTTCGGAATTTTAAAATAAAGAACTTTTCCCATTCCGTTTCTAGGGATATTTTGATAGATACCATTATATTGAGCATACTCACTTTCAATGAGGAGGCACAACTCTTATCTCTACAATTAAATCTCAATTAAATGAATGACCTACATAATTGATAGGCACGCCAACCAGCATTTATTACATTAATTTTCTTAACTTAGAAATGTTCGTACCTACCTACTTTACAAAAATATTTATATGTTACATTTCTTTTTCGAACTTATCAGATTTATACTACAGGCTTAAAATTGGAGATATCAAAATAAAGGAAAGTGCAATTAAGTCTCCCGAGCCGCAAAGTCAATATTTCATAAAGTAATTTGAATATTTTAGAGCAATCCATTGAATATTTATCAAATACTAATCATAAGAAAAGAGATCTTTATGGACTATTCTAGAAAGTTTTTACTTCATATTTATTCCAGAAGAATAAATAATTTTGAAAGCAGACAACAAAAATGGGAGGGTTAATTAATTGCGCAGTAAATAGATAATAATATGAATTTAAAAACATTTCGTGTTAACCTAAAATTTGTTAACAAAGAGTGAAGAAGAAATATGTTCTAAACAATAGTATTTCTTAAGAATCTTATGTTTCAAGAGATTCTTAATAATGCTTATTTTTCATAACATTTGTGTCAGTTTTTTTCCAGAATACTTAATTTATTGCATTGATAATGAGTTTTTAAGTATTGTTCAAAAGGAGCGAAGAAGATTCAGAAATATCTGAATTTGTGAATATTTCTAGATAAAATAATTTTGGTTAAGGAAATGTGTATATAATTTATGCACAAAATATACTTTAGTGAAACGCATTTTCATTTTCAAAGATTTAAATATAATCAGAATTTAGTGAAAAATGTGGGTCTTACTCTCCTTTTACTTTAGTGTTCTTCATTCAAAAACAAAATATACTTTAGTGAAACACATTTTCATTTTCAAAGATTTAAATATAATCGGAATTTAGGGAAAAATGTGGGTCTTACTCTCCTTTTACTTTAGTGTTCTTTATTCAAAAACAAAATATACTTTAGTGAAACACATTTTTATTTTCAAAGATTTAAATATAATCGGAATTTAGTGAAAAATATGGGTCTTATTGTCTTTTTACTTAAGTGGCTTAACATTCTCTAGTGTTCTTTATCTAATATTATTTACATTTACTGATGACACGAATACGAATGATAAACAAGTCTGAAAGCATTTAACCCTTAACTGGGAACGCGCGATCTGTGAGATCGCTGGCGATGGATTTTCGCTCACCCCTATTCTATTTTTCAGCTCAATGAATTGATTGGTCCTATAGCTTCCTGTTTTGTGACCTTAAATTCAAGTGCACTTTTTCAACATATTTCAGCGAATGCTTTTTAAAATAATTTAGTTGTTTCATTGAGAGCGGTCTCTAAGACCGCACCTCCCTGTTAGTGTTTAGCAGATGACGCTAAAACTTGGGCCCCGAAATATCATCCAATTTACTGATCCTATTATGATGCAGTGCTTCTGACAATTTTAAATGAAGCAGAAAGTGATTTTAGTCATAAGGATAAATTTACAGAAGAGTTTTTCGATTAAAGTTCGTAATCAACTGATTCTGATATGTATGTTCAAACATAATTAATTTTTCTAGAAATAATGTATTTTGAAAAATTTATAAAATATATTAATATACCAAGAGATAGATGTACAGAATTTATAGGTTGATTTTTGTATTAGTTCTTTACCTGTATGTTTTAAATGCCATAGAAAACCGTGCTATGAAAATCACACATGCCGATTAAAAAAGGGCCAATCTTACCCATTGACATTTTTATTTTTTTATTTTTCATATAATTGCTGAATTTTACATAATATTGTCTTCTATATACCTTCATATACTGTAAAAATAAATATGATTTAAAAAGTAAAAAGTAATATGTTTTTTCAAGAATATTATTTATTGTAACATGTAATTTGAGAAGAAAACGTATTTTCCAAAGCATTTAATTTCTTCAATAATAATATATTTTGAAAATTTCTAAAACATATCTATATATCAAGAAAAATTTCTGCAAAATATATTGGCAGTTTTTAATACTAATGCATTCATTAGAAAATGTAATTTGAGTGTAAATGAATTGCGGTCTCGTAGACCGCACCTCCCCAGTTAATTCCTAAACTTTCACCTCCCCAGTTAAGGGTAAAAATAAGATTAAACCTCGAGATAAGCGATATAAGCAATAAATGGGATGATGTAATGAACATATATTTGTGCCACTAATTTATTTAATACTTTAATCCTTGCCTTTCGAATCTTATGGAAAATTCCATTTAACTAGAAATTGGTAACTTTCTTAAAATGTTAACCTTTTGATAAAGGCTATTTAATTGCCTTTTGAAATTTTATAATTATAGAATTTTAATTAACCATTCTTAGTGGTCTTATTATTTAAATTTTCTAATACGCAGAACAATCGGTTTTGAAAATAGTAATCTACTTCCATTGAAAATTAAATATATCTATATTAATTGAATTCCTTACTTTTAATTCTAAACTTAAAACAAGCTTAATGCTTGTAAACTTACAAGCTTAATGCTTGTAAAATCTAAAGGATGTATATCCTTGAGGGTCTCATTTCAGAGCATACAGAATTATAGAATAAATAAAATAAGTTAGAAATTTGATTTAAGTTAGAAAATATATAAAAATTAATCAATTTCTTTGACAATAATTAGAAGAAAAAATAACTGTTTTGTAAAAATATAGAGAAGAACTATTAGAATCTTGAGAGTTATGTAAAAATAAATTGTTTTATTTTTTATTTTTGCAATGTTTTAATAATGCTGTGTTTTATAAATTAATTATACAGTCAAAAATAAATCAATAACCTCCATTGCCCTTGATTTGATGAGAGATCTAGGATAAAAGGAAAGATGAACAACAACATTATAAAAAACACACTTAATTATTTCACAATTTTTCAAAATTATACGGATTATAAAATACTAGATTTGAAATTCCAGAATATGCTTATTTATATGAATATAAAATGTTTAACTATCCTTTTTCTTATTGCGATTCTCATGTTATACTTCAAACTGTTGAGGATTTTCTTACTATGGATGCTGAGTTTGCAAAGAAATCATATTATTAACATGTTTCTTTTTCTACTGCATATTATTTAAATATGCCTTTATTTTTTTACTTAATTAATGTGTAGAAAGCTTTAATGAACCAACAGATTAGTGATCTGCTTCTCTGTTGCTTTAACATATGTATAAGACTAATTTTTCTGATGAAGAAAAATAATAATGGATTACTAATGACCAGCTAAAAGGGTCAAATTATTCTTCCTTTAAAGTATTTTCGGGCGGCGGTGGATTTGTGGTAAGGTCTCGACTTCAGAAACGAACGATTTCGGGCTCGAGACTAGACTCCATCGAATAACTGTTGTTTAAGCGGGTCTGGTGCGAGCTAAATCCGTATGGATCAAATGTCCTCCCGCTGGTGTAGTGCGGAAGCTTGGAGAAGGGATGCCTCGTTATCTGAACTCGATTCAAAATTATGAGGTCTGTCGTTAATTAGCCCGTTGCTTTGAACCGGGATGTTAATATAACTAAACTTAACCTTTCAAGGACCCAAGAAGAGAAAAAAATATAGTTCATTATTTTTTCTCCATTAAAATATTACTTTTCTGCAGATATTTGAAATGCCACTTTTTTCTTCCCAGACATTTATATGTTAACAAAATAATTTAAAAATTGATTTAGTAGTTTCTTTTTTCTTATTTTCAATTATTTAAGCATTGTTTAGGTAATCTTTCTTAAGAAACAACACAAAACGTTTGAACTAGTACATCTCTTAACCCCAAGGTATGGGATTTTTTAAAAATATTTATTTAAAGATTAATGTATTGCAGTTAGACAACAATCATAAATTGCATTTTCAATTGCCATGTCATTAACTTGAAATTTTTATCTAAGAAGTCATAAATAAATAATAAAAATCAGGAAGTGAGTAGGAAACATCCTGCTGATATTTCTTTGCAAAAAATCGCGGGTATTAACAAAGAGATTATTTTTCTGCTGCGAGTAAACCACTAATACTTTCCTCAAGGGTCTTAAGCTCCGCAGCTCAAATTACTTCAGCTCTCTCTCCACTCAATTACATGATTCGGCTTCGACCTCCCCAATTATTTACTCTCGTTCTTCCGATAACAGTCTCACAAATTGCTTCGGTCCATTCCGGATAATCGAGTGTGTACAAACTCAAAAGTGACATGTTTTTTGTATTTTCCCATCTTTTAACTAATTTAATGAATCTTTATCTCTTGCAAATACGAGCACATTTAAAACAATTATTGATAAAAACTTTTACTGATAATACATATTCTTCACTGTTCAACGATGCATTAGAAACCGGATATCAACAAAGTAATTTCAATAAGAAAGTTGAATAAAAATTAGATTTAAAAAAAAAACTATCAACACGTAAAAGCCCAAATGCACGTAAAGTGGAACTACAACGGGAGTTGAGAATTTTTTACCCTCTTTCATTAGGTGCTACTGAGTAAAAACTCATGGCGCGTGCTTTGCACATTTGAGAAGACCGTTTAGTTTGGGAGGCAGGGAGGTTTACTGAGAACTTTCAAAGAATAACCAAACGTACATTGGTTTGGTAATCATTAATATATAATAACCGGATATTAACAATGTAATTTCAAGCAAAAAGTTATCTAAAAATTAGATTTTTTTTTAATTTTTAAATCTATCAACACTTAAAAGCCCCAAAAGCAAGTATAGCGATTCTACAGAAGGAGTTAGTTAGCTATGAAATTTCATTAAGTGGGGCTAAGGGAAAAATCATGGGAGGTGCTTTATTCGTTTGGGAAGCTCGTTTGATTTGGGTGACAGAGAGGTTTACTGAGAACTTTCAAAGGATGACCAAGCATGCATTGGCCTTTTAGTCATTAATAAAATGAGATTAATTTTATCATATTAATAACGTCCCTCGGGAGGGTATCTCGTAATTGAGGTTGGTTGGTTGGTTGATTTGGGTTTTTCAGTACAAGCGCCATTCTTGGCCATACTGCGCCATCCACATGATAAAATGTATTGTCTGAAGTTTCGTATAAAATAAGTATGTTTATGTATACACTAATATAAAACAGCTAAGATAAGAAAATGAAATGAGATAATATATGAAAACGAAATATGATAGCTTTGCTTAGACAATTAAAAAATGGGAAATTTTAAATTTAAATATATGGTAAAAATAGTGCCGAAATAAATTTGTAATTGACGATAAGGAGCTTTCGGTATGGTGGTTGGTTCTCGACATTCTTTAGAGTATATGAATGGGTGTGGCTGCTACCTCCCATCGTTGATGGGACGTACTTCCTTAGGGGAGTGTTGTACCGTGATCAGTAATGGATTTTAGGATTCAACTACAGTTCCCATCGGTATTCCTGTGCCCGTGATCCGGTCATTCGAGTTTTTCCGTGTACCATCGGGCATATCGGAGTAGTCAGTCTGTAATTACATATTAGCACTTTAAGAAAATTTGCTGCTTTTGTAGTTTTAAGTTGAGTAGAGAATTTCCCTTATCTTTGAAGGAAAAACTTTCATAATTTTGGAGTACTTTACTTCATATGGAATCATTTGACTTTAGTAATAAGAAGGTAAAAACTGAATATCTGTTCCTTGTAGATTACCGTAAGAAGTACTGTCTTAAAATATATACAATACTGAAGCATCGCAATATTTTTGGCTTAAATTCATTCAAATCCTAAATGTATTGCGGTAGTATATATTTTTAAAAAAATCAAGCAAGCAAAGAGTCAGATATTTGCATTAATGGGAAAGTGCTTAATCTCAAAATGAAACACATACTTTAAATTAGAACCTAAACTAAGATTTTAGAATTCTATTGGTTAAAGAATTAAGCAATTACCGAATATTTTCAGCGAATTGCCGAATTTGTTCTTCAGATAAAATCAATAAATTAAAAATATTCGTAAAAATTAAATTAGATTAGTACATTTCCTATAGAATTTATTTAATACTTTCAACAGTTTCAATGGTAATTATGTTACTCTTTTTTTGATACGAAGAAATAAAGAAAAAAATAGCTTCTATAAAATACATTTTCAATTTAAATTTCAATAGTCTGTATATAAATAATAATAAGCTTATAACCACAAAATTCACAGCATTGAAATTTCATATTCTCATCAATCTCTAAATTCTTATGATTCTCTTCATTCCATCTTTTTCTATCAGATTTTTATGGAAGGAAATTAATATCGTGTTGTGACTTATGGAACTTTGCAAGTCCGCTGTCAGCGATATAAGCCGAGAGAGCGTCTCTTGTTTTTTTCAGCAGCGCCAACTAGGACCAAGAGCACGACTTAGCTACTTCATGCCAGAACCGGCACTCAAACACGGGATGCCCAGATCACGGAGAAGACGAGCTACCCTTATCCCAAGACGCCGGCAATTAAGATGCCTTAGCCTTAAAAGTACTCCTTTTTCCATATTAGACAAGTTGTCCATTGTATAAGTCATGGCTTATGCAATTAAACAGTCATTATTAATAATAATCCTTATTAGTACAAACAATAGCTGATATTTTTTTCTATCTTGAATTTAAAATCGGTTATTGTGAATTATATAGTTTATTGTTAATGCTTATCGAATTTATTACTTTAACCGCAACGTATAGGTAGCGAAATGCATACAAATGAAATTCAAAATGTCTAATAATACAATATATCATCATTTAATAATAGAGCCACAAATACACCAAATATCATATTTGAAGGTTAAGAGGTAATTTTTTTGTGTGAAGTGGGTTATTTGTTGTAATTAGAAGAATCCGTGAAATTATATTTAATTTTGATTCATTCTTTGTGGGAATATACTTTGCAGTATTCAATTTGAAGTGGTTTATACGTTATTATATTACATTTATTCTCAGCGCTATAAATTTAAAAAAAGTTATTGCGCATTCAACTAACTTGTAAATGTTGTCTCGAACATTAAATCTGAAACACAGTAAACACCACTATAATGTTCATTGCCTTTATAATAGTTTATCGTGTATTTTATTCTAACAATATACGGAAACAAGTAATTAATTCATACCGTCTGATTAAAATCTTAAACATAATTTGTATCCATGCAAAAACAATTATGTTTTTATAAAGATAAATTAGCATGCAAACCAATGGGTTAAAATATAATTGTGTGGGCTTTCGATGGAATCTGGATTGTTGAATGCATGCTTTAATTTCTGCGAAATATTTTAAGCTTATCAATCAGTCTGGCCATTTTTTTTGTCTAGAGAAACATATTATAATGTTTCTGATGTTCAGTCCTTTTCTAATTCCCAATAGTTTCCTGAAAATCTCTTAATTATAACAATAATTCCCAGGATCCCTGGAAAAGTATCAACATTTGTAAAAAATAATGATGATATTGATAATAAATACAAAAAAAGGATAGTCAGAAATTTCAAAGGTTATACTCCTTTATATACACAACCAGAAAATATAAATAAAATATACTAATTATTTCTGTTTAAAATATGATTTTAGAAAAGATAAACAATAGATGCTTATATTACTCAGCTAGTTCTTAGCTTTATTTAGAGCAGAAAACACTCTCTCAGCTTCAGCTGATTTTGAAGCAATTGCCTTGAAGCCTCACGCAGTTTCATAATACTGTCGCGTAGATTATCTAAAGTCAAAGATAACACTCTCTAATCTCAACTCGTGACTTTATTCAAGGAACGAAACCTTGCAACTGTTTTTATTCCACAAGTTGATATGACTCGAATCTATCATATTTAGAAAGATACTAAAATTATAAAAAACACGTTCTAGAACAAACCAGTAATAACAGAAAATAACTCAATAACAAAACGACTTTTAGGTAACATGCCTGCATCTAGATACGAACTCGCGAAGCGCTGGGTTCAAGGCATAGGATTCTACCACTGAGCCATTCAGCCTACGCCAAGCTACACCAAATTTTGTTAAAATATTTGATAATGGATTTTCTGTTGAGTCAACTGCAATTTTTGCTTCAGTGTCTTATTCAAACTAGAACTGTTAATATTTGGACCATTTTCTGTTAGTGAATCACTGCTCTTAATTTTCTACTCAACTTTTCGAAAACTCTTTGCTTTTTTTTTTTCGTAATGCGAAGTGTTGGACAGAGATTAATCTTCCTCGCAAAAAAAGGCTCCATCATTATTATTTTGAAACTCGCTAAATCAAAATGTTTCTTTTTTTTTGGTAAAATTTGAAAGATCAGCAGTATCACGCATTCTCCCAAAATATAGATATTGAACTAATCCGATTAACTAACAACTTGTTTTTCACATTAATTTTTGGATAAGAGAACAATATTATTCTTAGGAAATTCCTATATTTTTTACTCACTTTTCAAAACGTAGTGTTTAGACAGCATAGTTTTCCTACGCCATTTTTTTACTAATTTGAAGCCTGCTATAATTGTAACCAGTAACTCAACTTCTACGTTAATAAAAATTCGTTTTTTTTTATTGTGAATTAACGTTTTTGAAAGTCTTGATTTTATCCCTAAAATATTTCCCACATTGACAGTCGAATATTAAAGATGGTTTTGACGTCTCAATAACATCCTTTCTCAGTTAAATTCGGCTTTAACACAGCTTTGTGAAATATAATTCTTGAAAGGTACTCTTAGAAAAATTATCTTTTGTTTTTTCTATAATCTAATTCATATATATATTTTTTTAATTCTGTATAAGCATTTGTAAAACATCGCGTCTGTTTGCTATACCATCTTCAAATTTTCGAATATAACAATCTTCAATTTAATCCCTAATTTCAACGGCATTTTCGCCTTCACTTCTTTTAAAGGGATTCTTAAATAGCTCAAACCAAGAGTTGCTCAGTATGACGCGGTTTCAGGTACTTTAATTTGTATTAAGACTGTTCAAATTAAATATTCTCTCTGAGTTAATCTTCAGAAGCAATTACACTAAATACAATACCTGTATATTTGCATACCCAAAATCAGAACATATCCTTGGTTCTAAGATAATGTTTTCATCAAAAGATGTAAGCCAGCGTGAAAGAACAGCGTGCCATTAATTCGCAACATATTATGTTAATAGGAGAGTTAACAGAAATAACATGAAATCTGTTATTAGGAAATGGGGTGAAGACTCTTGACTAAATATAACAATTATATGGGTTTATAACGTCTTTCAGTTAAAAGGGAACTTAATTCTACTCGTAATTTGCCAAGATAAATATAATTTAAGATCACGATATTCAAGAATACTATAAAGAGTGCTTTTAGCACATCCGTAGATTATAATGAAACAATTACTGACTATCAAACATTTTACAGCATACTTTTCTAAATTCCTATATATCCTATCAATTGTAATATGTAAATAACCATGACATGCACTACTGATGTCACTTTGATATTCTATCCTTTATTCAATATTTCAATACATATCTCATCTCTCCTTTGCTCCCTAATTTCGAGCAAAGTTAGCTTGGTGATAAGACCTCGGCTTCGGGACTAAGAGGATTCAGGTTTGATACCCAATTCTACCAAATATCCATCGTGTAAGCGGGTCTGATGCTCGTTGAAAACTTCTGGTAATAGTCCTCGTCCTTTCACCGCTATTAATACTTACGAGGTCCGTCTCAAATTAGCCTTAGTATTTCTTTAAAAACGTACCGAAATAATATCTAAGCATATCTCTGGGCTATCTAAATGTCTTAATTGCTGGAAACTGAAAATAATTCACCATTGATCATTCCTGATTCTCTGCTGATGACAGGATTCAGCATTTTATATTAATTGTTCCCTGAATAAACAGAAGGATTACCTTACAGACTAGATGTGATATCATACCAAATTGCTTGAAGTACAGAGCCATTTTTAATCTGTGCTATATGATCATTTTTTTTAATTCCCGAAATCGACAACGGATATTCAGAATTAGCAACATTTTTGTAGCGATACATCAAATAGTGTTTAAAGTACAGAGGCCAGCAAATTTGCTGGGATACGTCGAACAATGTTTAAAAAAATAGAGGCCTGCATCTCTGCCTAAATTTGGGCACCATGTATCTAAACGATATATGAAGAAAACTTCTCGAAAAAACATACTGACTAAACCTCTAAATTAAAATAATACATAAAAATAGTAGCTTTCAAATTCAAGATTTTTTTATAATTTTATATTTAAAATATATTTCTTTCTTACGAATACAATTCATATGTGATAACTGAATCGTATTTAAATGAAATTTTTTTGGCAAATAGTGTTCATGCATTAAAACTTCTATCACAAGATTTTGAAATCCTTGAACTAAGACAACTATTACATTCTGTGATAGTCATCCAATAAAAAAACAAACCCACAATATTTCTGCTTTTCACTCAACTACGAGAAAATCGTTCCAATAATTAATTTCAGAAATTATCATTTATTTAAAATAAATTAATGTAATAAATAATTGATATGCTTAGCAGTCTGCATTAGATGGAAAAATAAGTATTTTTAGAAGTGAAAAATAAAATGCTTACTTGTATAATTCATAAGAAAATGATTCAAGGTTCTTTCTCCCAAAATTCCAAATTAATTAATTTACAGCAAAACAACATAAATGAAATTTGATTAAAGGCAATATTCTCAAAAACGAATTGAAACAAAAAATTACCGTTATTGATTATTAATATTCTATCATTATTAGCCAAATTATTATTAGCTTATTAATTATAAAATGTCATTTAATTAATTGCATGATTTTAGTAAATATGACAATATTTCAACACATTTAATTTCAATTAGTATTTAATTAACATATTCTTCTATGATAACAAATTTTCTGAAATTTTGATTAACAACAATACCAAGAAAATTAATTAATTAATCTTGTTCTATGTTTTTTCTCTAAAATTGCATTGTTTGTTAAATTAAATGAGAAGATTCAGAAATTAAATTAAGAAACGATGTAAATTTGCTCAAATGCTTCATGATTTGTATTGTAAAGATCTGCTCCATTAATATTTATTTTACCTTTAAATGATGATGTTACGAAGATCACAGAATCGCTGAATGAATTCAAATAAGAGTAAATATCAGGAATGGTAGTTTCGTTTAGCGCAAGAGGATTTCGTGACTTTTTATGTTTAATATGCTACGTGCCTTAGTTTTAATTTTATGTTTACTTTCATCTTGTTTTCATTCAAAGATTTTGAAGTTATTATCTATGTTCACATTTTTTTTTGTTTTTGCTTAGCATTTAAATTGTTTGTGAGGTTTAATCCGTTAGATTCGACAATATTGTCATACTCAGCCATATCATTAATGACATCATTTATGAGGGTATGGCAAATCAATATGATTTTCATATTTTCAAATCATTAATGATTTTTCAAGAAAATAGATTTTATATAAAAATTTACACACGATTATTTCAATTCATTGGAATTTCAATTTTTTTAACTTCGCATTTTAAAATGATGAAGCTATTTAATATATTCTATTACATAATAGCATTTGTTTTATTATTGGTAAATTTTAAAATATTTCACATTATTTCTTTTCAATGTTTTTTGTTGGAAAAAAGGAATAATTAGATTAGATGATAAATTTATTCAAAAAAATTAATAAATCTTTCCTCTTTACAATTTTTTTTATCCTGTTTTGCATTAATAGTTTTTTTTAGTAGGTAAAGTCATACTTTAATGCATTTAATGTAGTTTAATCTGCTCGCAATAATTTGTAAATTTATTTAACAAATGAAAAACCTTCAAGTTTAATAGAAATAGCAATAAAAAAATTGCTTAAACTCAGGCTATAAATGTTCCTGACATTTATAAAACTGATTACTTTGTAAAGGAAAGCAAATTTGAATTACGATTAAAAATTCTAGCAATTTTCTCTGATAAAACACAAATCTTGTACATTATGAAGATGAACTTAACCCTTCATGCTTCTTATATTATCCCAGCTGTTGTTATATCTTAAAATGCCTTATTTTCTTTCCTTTGGTGATTTTTTCTGATGGTAATAGTAAATTGGTCCCTGATTGCGATAAATATTTTATGCAAAATGCTGGGATCACAGAGAATTCTGTATAGAAGATTCAAAGCAAACTTTGTGAATTCTAGCGCTATATAAAAAGTATTTTATACGAAGGAATTACGTTGTATAAAAAATAAACTTATTATAATTTCTACTTTGTTCCTATTTTTATTCTTTTTAAATTCATTTTATAGTGCAAAATGTCATGCAGTTTCCATTCGAACTATTATGATTCGTTCTAGTTTTTCTTACAGATGACTTATAAGTTCTTCCTTCCAGTTTTCTCATAAATTAATTCATCACATTTAGGGATATTTTTAATTGTTATTTTGATTATAAAGGACCATTCGGTTTAAATTAAATTGTATACAACAATGCCATAAAAGGTGTTTGGACATTCACAATAACTCTGAATTTAAACCATAATTAAAAACAGCACCAAGTGCTAAACATGAAAGAACTTTAAAAATAATATTGGAATTTCTAAAGAGTTTGCAATTCTTATATATGTAATGATTTTTGCTTTTGTTCATCACTCTTTTTTTACAGACTAAATAATAGAAAAACAATTCTTATATTACATATACAAATAGCAGTTTTAATTCCTTGAAACACACAGCACTTCATATATTCTCTGAACATACACGCACCTAGTCTGCAACATCAAAGGATCGAAAGCAAAATAACCCATAAAATTCTTATATTACATATACCAATAATTGTTTTATACTTCATATATTCCTTGAAACACACATCATTTCACATTTACCTTGAATACACACACCTAGTCTGAAACATTAAAGGATCAAAGGAGAAATAATCCTTAAAATTCTCATATTACATATATCAATAACTGCTTTATACCTCAAATATTCCTTGAAACACACTTCACTTCATATATTCCTAAAAACACACATTACTTCATGCATTCCTTGAACACACACAGACTGAAACGCCAAAGAATCAAAAGCAAAATAATCCATAAAATTCGAAGTTAATTCGTAAACAGCAAAAAAACTTACACTTTTTTTTATATAATTTTCTCAATGAAAGCACTTTAAATGGAAAAATAATAATGAAGACAAAAGCATTGAGATTCTTAATTCCGAAAATTTATCTCGACAAGCAGATATCGGACCTAAAACTTTGCCTTTTCAAAGCGCCCCGTCTGCATTTGCATTTGAAGAGAATTTTCAACAGTTTCCATCCCATCATCAGCATTTTTTTTTCATCTAAGAAAAATGTTTCACTAATCTTTTCCGGTGAAGGAACAGGTATGTCCCGAGGGGTGTGGGATTACGAATGGACCAGGTTGCATTACGAGATTTCACCCGTCGAGAACGAACGATCTTTTTTCTTCCTTCCCTTCCTCAAAAGCACCCAGTTTATTTCCAGGAATCGCGCTCTGTCTGAGGGCGGTTTTCGCATTCTTGGGAGAATATCTACATCCGATGGGAGTGAATGCTTTTCAGATAGAAAACGGACGTTTATGCTTCTCCCCGCAGGCACACTCCAGACGAGAAATAAATTTTCGATGGCTTTTCATATGGATAAGGATGTCGAAAAGAGTATCAACAATAATGTAATGCTTATGATGGAGTTTAACTTTTTTTATTTGCGTTTTATGAAGTCATACTTATACACATGCTTAGAAGAGAAAAGAAAGTAACGTTAAACATAAAATTATATGGAAGACAAAAATAAGCATTTAAATATCTACATTTTTATATTTAATAGAATATTAAGCAATTAAATATCTATAGTTTTATAGTAAGTAGTAAATTAATGAAAAGCATAAATGAAATTTTATCAACACCTTCAATTATTACCATCTTAACAATACCAATACTAATTCCTTTTAAAATAATGATTTTAAAGAATTTTTTTAAATAGGTTATAATATATTACTGAATATTTTATTAAGAAAATAATTAAATTTAAAATTAAATATTCATTATAAAAGTGAGGAGAACAATTGTTTCATTTGATCTTTTTTATTCTAATTACATATTAATTAATTCCATATAAATAAGCCTGTATATACATGAATTTAAGAGTTCATTAAAAATGTCTTGAAACATTGTGCTGATTGCATGTAAATATTGATTATAACTTTATAATTCGAATAAATTTTACTTCTAAATTTTTTTCGATATTATATTTATAATTAAAATTAGTCCAACACTCTTCATTGAAGTCTACTGAATTTAAAAATGAAAATGGAATAATTTTATCTTATTTTCACCATTTTTTAAATCAAAACAATTTTCTTTCTAATAAATTGAGAATCATTATGTTGCTTTACTATCAGTTTCTCCGTCTAACTAATTCTCGAAGGGGATATATGATCTCAGAAGATTCCAGCTTTTTTTTTTTTTATCCATGATCAAATCTTTATCGAATTATTTTTATCATCATTTTATGATTGATATCCCATTTTTCCATTTTTTTTTAATTCTAAAAGGTGTGATTTAGAAAAAGAATTCTTTGTTGATTTATGTTTGACTTCCATGCTGGGAAATTCTACTCAAGGAAATAATATTGGTTACTGAAGTACATTTATCTTTCCTAGGATTTTCCTGTTATGATGATTTCAGGTTTATAATGGAGCCTAATAAATATGTTGTGAATTTTAAAGTATTTTCCTTTTATGTAATTCCAGATCGCAATTTACTGATACAATTCAGTGAGAAATAAATTTTTTCATACTTTACAAAATTCTTCTTATACTTATATATTATTATATTTGCATTCATCTTAATACTTCAGATGTTAATGTTGTTATTTTAACAATTGCAAACTTGAAATGGGACTCTACAGTTGCCTGAGCCTTTCAAGTATGCATAGAGGAATTCAAGCACTGTTAAAAGTAGACCGTATTTTGTGAGTATAAGAAAAAAAAATGTGAAAATAACTCTTTATCTAGTCTTTTGTTCCTGATCATGGATTCTACCATAGACTGAGCCAATCAATATATTTATTTATTTATTTTCGTCCTTTTATTTACTTATTTTTTTCATTTATTTATTTATATTTTTTGTCTTTCCTTTTATTTTTTTTTTCTGTTTTCAAAGTTTAAACTGCCTATTTTTGTTAAATTTTACTATTTACTAATTATTTTTCAATGATGCATTTACTGTGGAATATTATGTTCTGCCGGAGCAATTTAGACCTTTAGACTTTCTACCTTTTTTTTTATTTTTAGTACACACGAATATGAAATATTTTTTTTACTATCTGGTATTTTGACAGCTATTTAAATTCTATTTTTCATTTTAACTATGAGCTTCCTTTCGGTGTAATGACAATTTCGGCACACACCTAATCATCATCATAATACTTTGCAAGAAATCCGTATCCTGGAGATAGACAGAATATCGATACACAAAAAGCCAAATTTTACGTTTATTTTTCATATCTTTATCATTTTTGAGCCATTTAAGAAAAATGTTAGCTATTCTCCAAGCTTTTTTGTTTACTTCATAGCTTACTGACGATATTTTGGTGTTTCTAAGATACTTTGATTTCATTGTCTTCTCTATGATTATTTTATCAAAGAGGGGACAAATTTAACGAGTGAGGAATTTTTTTCCACAATTACCATTGTGACCTTGAAGTATGAGGGGTTTAAACAAGTAATGGAATATTTTGAATAATTTTTTCTAGATACATTCCACGATTTATAGATATAATTCTAGACACAGAAAGCTCACACGCCAGAGTTTTATGTAATAAAGGTTGAAAATAAGTTTTAATAAATAATTCTGGCAGTCAAATTCAATGCCGTAAAATCTCGCAGTTTTGATACATATACAATAGTTCTGATACAAAAAAATATCATTTTGTCAGAAATATTTCTATTTCTTCACAGGATAAAGAGTATTTTTCCATTTTGTATCAATTGTAGGCTATTTATCTTATCGTACTGCTATCAATAAGCTACATTTTTTTTAACTGTAGAGTTTTGATTTGAAAGATTTTCTATATTTAAGTTATCTAATTAGAAGAATGCTTTTTTATATAATTTTTAAAATTTTTTAAAGTTTATTTTTTTAGTAATTAATTTCCTCATAGCACGGATTTAAAAAAAAAACCCTATAATATTTTTTTCACAAAATGACTATTAGATGGCTCCACTTCTAATGAAGGAAATTTAATTGAAAATAGAGTGATTATTTAGTGATTATATTCTAAAA
>JAPMOR010090775.1:9652-43154 GCA_026543865.1 Argiope aurantia | reverse complement strand
TATATATATATATATATATAGTGTGTGTGTTTATTCGTTTGCTTAATATAATGCATATTACCATTTAAAATGATTTACGACCAGATGACAAATAAGTCGATAAACTTTCTTCAAATTTACAGAAAATTTTAGAGCGGTGATTTTTGTACATTTACAGCCGACTTAAATCCTTGCAGATACTTCAGAGTTTTTTTCTTTGGTTTGTTCACAACAATTTATCCTTTGAATATAAATCCTTTAAATATTACTCTTTTGTGACAGCAGTTTGGTTGTATATAAATTTTCAATGACAGGATTTTTTTCTCCCTTTGACAAAAAGGTAAGAAAGAAATTTTAATTCTTTGGGTAAAATTTTAATTCTTTGAATTTTAATGAATATGAAAAAATTTTAACTCTTTATTCTTATTATATAAAATTAGATTAACGTTTTCATTATTCTGTCTTAGTATTATTAGCTGAAAGGCTGCAGCTTGTTCCCATGCAATGGTTGTTCTTTTTGAAAGCAGTACTGTAACAAGTCACGTTATGATACTGCTTTCGGATGTCAGTTATTTCATGATTCATTAATAATTATTCATTATTACTGACATTCGAAAGCAAAACCATATCGTGACTTGTTATGGTACTGCTTTCACAAAGAGCAACGATTAGCCCACTGCTAGAAAATATTATCCTCTATTATTTGACTAAGTTCAAAGTTTTTTTGGTATGTTACTGGTATAAACTAACTAACTTAAATCTTCGCAGACGGTTAAGAACTATTGTTCGGTTACAAAAACCTGAGACTTTATCTATTAATCAATGGATTGCTCCTCATATTTTCTAGATTGGGCATTTGTAAAGTAATCTTAATAAATTATGCTAATTGAACCGATTAAGGAAATTTGAAAAACAGTTGAAAATTATCTAATACCATGAGTTTTTCAATATCAGCTTATCAATTATAACAGCAGAAAATCGAGCAAAAACTAATTTTTTGAATTAAAAATAATTATATATATATTTTTGTAACAAAATATACAATATCTCTTTTAAGAAGAAGAAAACTTTATAAGTAGCAAGTTAGAATACTTTGACAAAAATCATTCAAAATTACATTATATATTACCTTTATACAATTTATTAAAAATTATGTAACTTGAAAATTTTCTGAAATTCATTAGAAAGTTTTTAGATTTAATATGTGATATGAGTCTATTAAATAATGTCTTGCTAAGAGCGTTTCACTGATAAACTTTGGTAATCATTTATAGTCAATTTTCAGATTAGCTGCAGTTTTTAATAAGTTCATTAAAATCTGTAAACCTAATATATTTATTTATAAAACTATTCAATGATTTTTATAGACTGTGTCCATTTTTGTGCTTTTTTCTTATGAAAGTTATTTGTAATTTCATTCTTGACTTTGGCTAGTACATATCCCTGCTGCTACATTTCTAGATATGCTTTTAGTACCTAAATTTTGTTTCCTTGATGAATATTGCGTTATTATCTTACGAGCATTGCTAAAAGGTATAATATAAGCACATCGCTTCTTATCCTAAATTTATTCCTAACAATCTCTTAAAGATTTCATTCTTCCGGATTATGAGCAGGACAAAGAATTTCTTGAAAATAAAGGTAGCTGCGTTTCTAAAAGTTTTGATGCTGTGATGATTTTGCAGAATTGTTTTAATAAATTCCAATATTACATTTTACAAAGTACGTTTCACAGTTGATTGCAGGTCGCTCAATTTTGTAGATACACTACTTTTATTTAAAGAGTTTTTATTTGAAAATTCCAAATACAGATTAATGATTAGCTTATAATCATTAATCTTAACCAATTTCTGTGGACATTTAAAAAAATAGACTATTTTAATTTATACCCTGAATAAATTACCTACTTTAAGAATAAATGTAAAACATGCATTCATTTATTTAAACTGGCTATAGTTGAAAATGAAATTAAATTTTCAGGTAAAAATGAAACTATGGAAACTAATTTTAACAAATTATTATAAATCTAATTAAGGTATTCCTACTAAAATGAAAAAAAAATATTTTAATTATCCAGATTTTCTATAGAAAAAGAAAAGAATAGAAAAAAATATTTTGAAAAGTGTGTGCATTTATGTGTCATTATACTTCTTATATATATTTCTAAATAGTTTCGAATTCAAGTAAAATATAAATAAATAATGTCACTTTTATTCAAAAGGCATATAAGAAAAAGATTTTTTTTATATATCTGAACGACGATGCAACTTAAATTTCTGTTTGTTCCCCCGATAGAGAAGGTGAACAATTGCAGTGAAAAAGTTATCAGCTGCAAGTGTAGATTAGTGTCGGAAACGAAGAAACAAAAGAAGAGAGAAAGAGACGAAGAAAAATCAATAGTGTCGACCCAGAATATCAGGCTCAGGACGACACACGTACGGGCATTTCCAGCTTCGCGCCACTCAGGAACAAAATGTCTCGCTGACACAATCGCCCACGGATCGTTAATTGACTCCAAATCACAGACACAAGAGATCTTGCAATACTTTTCTATCAATATATCTCAAATCAAAAGGTAGAGTATCTCTAATATAAAACAGGAATAGCTTAAATAATTACGTCATGGGTAGACACTCTTTATTAACTTTATTATCACTCTTGGGTAGACACTCTTGCTTTAACTCTTTATTTATCAATAGTACTTTAAAGTACCGTTTAAATACGGCTGATGTATTCACAATATTTTTAACAGTATTTGAAAGAATGCGAAGAATGTATTTCCAATAAAAAGCAATAGATATCAACTAAACTATAACATTAAAAATTTAATCAATTATGTTATTTTAATTAGTTAAAAATGTTTTTCTCCTTCCTCGGTTTATTCTGTACTAAAATTTAACTAATTTATCAAAAATAAACTTGAAAAATTGATGGAAATTAATTCGATACATAAAGGGTTAAAATGCAAATATAAGAAAATAAAGAATTTTGTAAGTTGAAATAAATAAAATATTCTCCAATATTGATTACTAATTAATCAGTAATCAGTTTTCCTATTATTATCAGACTATTATTACGTGTATAAAAGTTTTGATACATCTTATATAAAAAACAGTTTTGATACAAAAAAAAATGTACAAACTTAAATAAGTTTATACATTTTTTTCGGATTTAAATTTAATTCAGTTCTGTCAGTTTAATTGTTTTCTGATATTTCTTTTTATTTTATTTCTGGTTCATTATTATAATATTGTGAATTTCCGGAATTTTTTTTTGTATTTATTACAAGTAGACATATCTTGTATAGAAACAAAATTTAACCAAATTAATCACTTACTTGATAATTTCAATCAGAAAATTGGTTTCCTTCAAATAATTTTTTATCGTGATTTCAAAATAGAAACAAATAATTGAAACTTCTTGCAAGAGTGCAAAACGCCTAGTATAAAATCTTATTTTTGTACACATGGAACCAGCAAAATCTATTGAAACTGTTTTAAAATATGTGGTGACTTGTCATTCCATAAAACGATTGCAATTACATCTGAAAATATTATTTTTAATCCTTCTTTGGAAGAATTTGTAACTGTATTTTGTAATCCTTATTAAATTTATGGCATTTTAAAAAATAATTGATTTATACTTTAAATTGGTTTTTCAAATCAATTATAGATAATAAATCTTTATAGGATATTATTTACTATATAGTAATCTTAAAAACAATTAATGTACACAGAACTGCTCTGAAAATACTAATTGCTTGAAATACTGTTCATGTTAATGACCTGAACAAAATTTCATTTCAGTTATTAAGGTTACGTTTCTTATTTTCTGAACTGTTTTGAATTAAAGCCAACGATATTATCAAGCTTCCATCATGAACAGTTCGTCAAATAAAATGGAATGAAAACTCCTCATTCGACTGAGAGACATGTGACATGCTCTAAAAATTTCATTTGAAATTATTGTTAATATAGAATATAGATTTTTTTTGTATTAAAATAAAAATAAATAGTTGGAAATTTGTTATTTTGCCTTAAATATTTAAAAAAATTGATTTGAATGCTCATAAAACAACTTTACACAGTTATTCATTTGCGAATACCAAAAATACAATGTAACGCTACATCTTATTAAATCTTGAAATGAAACGAAAATTTAAAAAAAAAACTATCTGTTATTTGAATCAGCGATTTTGCTGGTTTATTTAACCCACATAAATCAATAAACTCCTTTAGTATGGAACAAGTAAGCAAAATTATAGTGCTTGAGATTCAAATTTTCAAATAAACCGACAGTAAATAAAAGTTAGGTGGAAGTCAAATACAATTTTGTTCCAAAGGTAAACGAAAAAGAAATTACAGCTGATGGCGTTGTTACTTTAGTCACTTTTGATTTCACTCTAAATGATTTGCTTATCAACTTAAGAAAAAAAATATTATGGTAATGATATCGCCATAAATTTTATAAAACAAGTATATAAAACCTTTTCGAATTTTCTTTTCGTTTCTGTCCTCTTAAACGTAAGAATAAGTTCTATTTTAAATGTCGATTAAATGTTACAATAGTGAAATTTCAATAAAAAAATGAACTGTTATTTTTTTTTTGTTTCTTTTTTAAGCAATCTAAAGAAGAAATGATCTTTACAATTAAAACAGGATGTCTTTCTTTATGCCTTTTCTCATCTTATAGATATACAAAGCTTAATTTGATAATTCTTATTAGTATTGTATTATTTAATTTTGTTGAATAATTTGCATGCATTTAAGTTCATTTAATAAAATGATTATATGTATCAAAATATTACACGAACATTAATTTTAAATCAAGTTTAGCTTTGAAACAAAATGCCCCTCTCCAAGAGGGCTTTAGAGATTTCATTAATTTTTAGAATAATTTTACATTGCTGTTAAATTGATACTTAATAGTTAATTTTGAATAAATAATTACAAATATTCATGCAGTTTTAACAACGTGTTAAATAAAAGATAGTACTATTATGATTCTAATTACATGTTATAATACAATTACAAACCCTCAACGTATTTTCTTCAAATCCAATTCGTAACAATATGATTATCAGATTAATAAAATGCAAATTTGACAAAATTATTTGCATGACAGTGAACAAAATTTATTCAGAGAAACTATATGATTCGAAATGAGAGAAATGTTTCATTATTTTAATTTTCAGACATGAATATAATATTCAAAGGAGAAATTCATGAATTTTTCACAGCCGTTAATTTAATTAACATCCTTAACCTTCATGTCTATCAAACACGATTTACAAAGATATGAAAATTAATCCTTTTGCTGTTAAATCATGTGATTTTCTTGGCTCTTAATTAGTTCAACGTCGAATTACATTGTATTTTTATCGCATTGTAGATAAGAAATTCCGATTTGTTTCTGATGTATGTGGACTAATTTACAAAAGTCAATGTAAACAACGATTAAAAAATTCAACAAATAATGGATAAAAATGTTGCCTGGTAGTGATATAATATACTCCTTAATTCATATTACAAATTGACTCTAAAGCAATTTATTCTTGAAAATAAAACTAAAAGAAGACACTAAGAAGGATTCCCAAATATTTACTCAATATTTGTATAAACTTACTTTTCTTAATGCTATAGTCTATACTTTTCATTAAAAAGGTTAAATGAAGAGGTTAATATATTTACATATGATATACTCAAATGAATATGCCAAATTAAACATCATTAACAAGTAAAACAAATATTCTGTATTCTACTGAAATATAAATAAAATGAGATTTAATTTAATATTTTAATATTTTATTTGCCCTAAGATATACCATCAGACTCTTTTTAATCAGTTAATAGATTTAATTCCTTTTCGTCTTTATCTTATTAGACTGCTTAAGTACTCTCCTAGAAGAAAAAAAAAGTATGTATCGACGATAATTAAGTATTCCCATTACTAAAAAAAAAGAAGAAATTTTCTTCTAATATGGATAATTGAAGAAATGTTACATCCTTAAAGACATAAGGAGTATTTAAGTATCGATGAAAAATTCGCTAGCATATATGTGAGAGCAATTATGAATAAATTTTAAGTAAAATAGAAAAAAATGGTAGTAATCAGAGTTAGTTTAAATAAGATATTATAATTGGTTCTTATAAAAATTTCAATTAAATGTAGAGGTCAATAGAAGGATCCACTTATTAAATAGAAGCATTAATAATTGAATGTAACTCATTAAATTGAAAAAAAAATAATATTCACCCAAAATAAATATTTAACTAGCCTTGCAATGAAACTATTAAAAAAATGATTTGACGATTGATTTCATTTATTAAATTATTCTGCAGCTCCATATCTTTGATGTCAGCATATCGTTTGTTCAAATATATACATTTTTTAAAGACCTAATAAAACCAGCATTTCTCCGTTTGAAATTATTTTGATGCTTTTTATCAAGGAAATATATGCTATTTAATTAATTGCTACAAATTCTCATTTTAAACTTTTTATATGGTTCAGTATCTTATCGATAGCACAACGAATTCACGGATGAGAAGATATGATGAAAATAACTTCATCTTCGCTTCACTGGTGAATATAGCATGTTATAGATTTACCTTCACTTTATTGATGGGAATATCTCCTACTGGAAAGTAGGAGATCAGTAAACAGTAATTACTATAGATATTTAAGACGTTTAAACTTAGAATTTCACCTCCAGCTACTCCGATCACAATATCAATAATTGAGATCACACTTGATATAGAGGCATGGCGAGGAAATTATGCAATTTGAACTGATTATACTTCAATATACAGGGAGATTCAAAACTTATCGTTCAAATTTCGTGGAGAGATAGGGAATATGCCAGGAAACCAATTTTATATAGTAAATGTATAAATGTGTGTAATGGTATGCTTCACAGAAGGTGCTCAAAATTGCAACCATTTATATGAAACGGGATTCATAGCGCCGCTGCATCGACCACCGAACATTTTCAGAAACGCATGGTATATCACGGACAATACATGCGCCATATCAGCTGAGATATATAGTATCAACATGACGGCGCTCCAGACCATAGCACAGTTGTTGCGCGTGATTACCTGAGCCAACCATTCGGAGTTCAATGGATTGGCAGAGGTGGACCAATCCCTTGACCACTAAGGTCACCCTATTTAACTCCCATAGATTTTTTTTTGTGCTAGGCCATGAAAGACCAAGTGTACGAAACACCCGTCGACAGTGAAATGGTACTTTTTGCAAGAATAGTGGCCACCGTAGGCATTGTCCGTGATATGTCAGGTGTTTATGAAAATATTCGGTTGCCGATGCAACGGAGGATATACTTTCCTACGTGGAATCGATTTCCTGAGATATTATCTACCTTCCCACGAAATTTGAACGTAATTTTTGACTAACCCTTTACGTAATCAAATTTAGAGTACAAGGGTATCTCAAAATAATTTTCTAGATTTGGAAGTATCGGCCATTAAAACTTATTCACTTTATGAAATCAAATTTTATGTGCAGAATTTGAAAGACATGATGAGATGGATTCTATAAACTAAGAGAGAGAGAGAGAGAGAGAAACGGACTGTAATTAAGAGTTGCAATATGTTGCATACAAGAAATGTCAATATATTAAAGCATGACACATGAACCAAAAAATCCCACTGATATTTATTAAGGGAATGTAATTTTCTGTGACATTCATACTAAATGTCGTCTATTTCTGCATAAATATTTTTCACTTTATATTCTTGCTTCCAATGTGACCCATTTTTGTTCCGACAACGATCAAATCTCTCTTTCATGTGCTTTCGTTGTTAATTATCATAATTTTTACTATTTCTTCTGTTATTATATTTCTATTACTAGATTTTCCATCATATCTATAGTCTATACATGAAATGTGGATTCATTCTCTTCATTAGTTGCTGTTATATCGAAACATAAAGTGATTATATGGTTGTCCCACCCAACTTCCTGTATCAGATATCGAGTACTTTATATTTTGTACAAAACTGAGTGAAGGCATCAGTTTAAAATGCAATAAGAAGGCATATTAAAAACTTCATAATAATTCCTATAAATTAATTTTAAAAATTGAAGAAAGTTCTGTAATGCTAGATTTCGGTTCTTTCAAAGAACTAAAAGCTTGATTTTTACAATTTAAAGTAAAGTAAATACATAAATATTCTGAATTCATTCTAATAGGATTAACAGAAAAATTGCAATGCAGGAATGTGAAAGCTTTCTCAAAGAAAGACATCTTGGAAGTACAAATTCTTTATCTTTTCGAAAACTTATAAGCGAGCATTAAAGCATTTCATCTTATATAAATCTAGACCCTATCAGCATTAAATTCAAATAAAAAAAGTAATCGAATTTCACAGTTCATTTTCCTTTTCGTGTGACTTGGAGACCACACAAGCCAAGGGAATTCACGGGCTTCTACGCAACCCAACATAGTTTTAACTTCTTTAATCCATTGCTTAACCTCGTGATTCTCCGGAGAAAAGAAAAGTAAAAAAAGAAAGAAAGAAAAAGAAATTGTAGCCAAAAGTGCATAGTAGAATATCAAACAAAGAAACTTTAAAGTAAGAATATCCAAAGTATAAAAGAAAAAGTGTAGGGGAAAAAATAAGAGTCCTTTCTTTCCTTTCCCAGAATACCGGATTCGGAAATTCTTTTCTTTTCCCGCCCGAGAACCATTCTTAGAATTTCCGCTCGATCAGTCGCGATTCTGGAACAGCATCTAAGGTTTCCCGGCAAACATTCTTCTTGGACCTTCTCCCCTTCCAGCTCCGCTAAAATAATCTTTCCAGATTAGGTCCGGGAACGCGACCAAAGCTTCGACATCTTTCTTCTATAATCCGCTTATGTGGTTGGCGGACGATAAAACGTTCCTTTTCTCGCCAGATTTATGCCATTTGTGCGTGGGCGACATTTTGTGTCTAAAGGTGACGCCAAGTTCTGCAACGCAAACATTAGCAGCTTCCGAGCCCGTACACATACGAGCTAGTGTAAAGAAATAAAAAAAAAGAAAATGGCGCGAATTGAAGTTCAATCGTTAACGGATTTGACGAGAAAGATAGTTTAAATGTTCTCCTTTGTTTTCTAGAAATGCTAGGAATATTGCTTTAAGACAGTATAAACGTTTCATAGCTTTCTTGGAAGGACACTTTAATAAACTATGTATTTATTTTGCTAGATATAGCAGTTCAATAGTGCTGATTTGACACCTGGATATGAGAAAATCAGAAATTTTAATGAATAAAAAATAGAAAACTTCATATAATAGCTTTTATAACATATTTTAGATTAGTTATGTTCTTGTTATGGAAATAAGTGAAACAAAGGTAAATTTGAGAAAACAACAACAAAGTATTTAATTTTTGTTCTTATCATTTTGAAATTTGAAAATGCAAAAAACATCACTACTAGAAAAACACCCGTTTAAGGCAAGATTAATTAGCATATTAATGTAAATAATTATTGAAATGTGCTGGCTTAGTATATCTCTGCGTTTAGTCTGCCAACTTGATTCTCAGTCATGTCAAGATATATTGATAATTTAGTGGTCTTTTCTAAAAAATTCTCATCATTTTACATAAGAGCCTCATTATGAAGAAAATTCATTCAATAGAAATGTGTGCTTTAATTTATCAATTCGTGAAAGAAAAAATCGCAGTATCTCCTGTAATGTCTGAGTTGCTTTAATTTGCATCCTAAATTGTAATAAGGTGACATAGTACAGATTCGCAAAATTTTGTAAAAGTCATGCTCCCTAGAATATTCATTCCACATGAAAAATAGAAAATTCTTATTATTTTCAATTCCCATATTTATTGAAGGCCGCGGTGGCCTGGTGGTAAGGTCTCGGCTTGTGAGACGTAGGTATTAAGTTTCGAGACCCGATTTCACCGAAGACCCGTGGCGCAATTGGGTCTGTTGCGCGTTAAATCCGTCATGCCAAACTTCCTCCCTCTAGTGTGGTGTGGTGTGGAGAGGAGGGTGCCAGCTCAGGTGTCGTCCTCGTCATCTGACCGCGGTTCAAAATTACGAGTTCCGTCCCAAAATAGCCCTTGTGTTGCTTTACAACGGCCAGTTAATATAACTAAACTAAATTAATCCCATATTTATTGATGCTGATTTTTCTCAATTTGAGTTTGTTTGAATTTATAAAACTTCGTCAAACAGTAATTCCTGAAATATTGTAAGGCAAATTAAAATTTGGAGAAAAAATTTATCTTTAAAGTTCAATTGTATGCATATTATCTATCATAACATCGATCATAAAAAATGCCTCTCAGAGTTAAGGTTGTGTTTAATGTTTCTTTAAGCAGACATGACAGACTGTTTGCATGAAACTAAAATGCTATACTGTCTTGACTTAGTCCATTTAAATAAAAACAAAAAAAATCAGAATCAAAATCTTTAAAAACTGAATTTATCTTATGGAATATGACTCCATCTATTTTCATCCATTTGAAAAAAATTAAATCTACTATTTAAATAACTCTATATTGAATTTGAAACATATCTTTTAATATATTTGTCAAATAAAGTGCAGTTTCTGCAACCACAAATTATTAAAATAGAGCAGTCTATCCTTTTCATGGCTTTACACACTGTTATTAATATTACACAATACTGTCTATAAAAACAAATTTTGCCTCAAGCCGGAACAAGAAAATGAATTCCTTTAGTCGGAGATGTGTAGAAAAGAAAATTTCAACTAAATACATTTATATAGTAATTATACGCAGTTTATACGTATGCTTATGTAAGGATCAAAGGTATTAAATGAGAAAAGGCTTATACTGAATACAGTTAATAAAAATTTTAGAACTATAATGTGTTACCAAAACGCAATTGAATTTAGGGATAGAAATATTCTATTCACTTCATGAATATGTATTTATTGAACCCTTATTTTTTTTAAATAAAAAAAAGTATAATTTCTCAAAAAAAGTTATATATAGCGTCGTTTAGCATGTTGCCGTTGTAATATAATAATGCTAAAACGTCATTTGAATGTAATTTCATGTTATTACGATGACTTCACAGCTTCTCTAAATTGACGTGATAAAGTGTAAGATCAAATTAGAAACTGAAATAGAAATTTTATTGGGTGATTGCAAATGGATAAATGGGATTATATTTTGTTCAAAAATATATACATAAATAAATAATAGCAATTTAATTTCAAGGAAAAGTAAATTGCAGTTGTCGTTTAAAAACGTTACACTTATTGAAAGATTGATTTGTTTTTCCAAACCTCCAACTCGTGAACCTGAAGAAGTTTGTTCGTTTTTGTAGGCGATGACAGAAAGTAGCCCCTTCAATGTTGGTTCATTTAATGATAAATGAGACATTTATTATTGCTTTTACTTTTAGCTCAATTCAATGCTGTTGTTGTTTTTGTTTTATTGGTTATTCAATCTAGAACGAATTACCTATCCTCATATGTGTGGGCTAGCTCATCTATTTAAAATGTTAACCATGTGGTACTAAATTGTTTTGGTCTACTGAAGATCCCATGAAATCAAGAATCTTTAATTCATGAGTCTGAAGAGATTAATTGAATAAAGTGGGGTTTAATACTACCCTCAGATTTTATCAAAATGCTGTATTTTATCAAAATTTTAACAACTACTTTCATGATTTTTTTAAACCATTTATTATATTAGGTTATTACAAAAATGTGGACACATTTAGGTGTATCATTAATAGCTGGGTGTCATGTTTATAAAAATCATTAGACTATTTATTTTCACTGATTTGCATACTATCTGAAGAACGTACTTGCAAATAATATTGAAATTAAAATATTAGATTTGAAAAACTACTTACCTCGTTTAAAATACTACCTTTGTTGAAAATTACGGTAGAAAGCATGTATGTAGTCACATTTTTTAAAGGAATTTTCGTCAGCAACCGGATTTATTAAATTGAAACATATTATTCAAAGCTAAGTAGTTTGTGCTGAGATTATGCATTTTTCTGCATCCAAAATACATTACAAGGATCCTCCTGCATCGTCAAACTAAATTGGGGGACTGAACAGATTTCCAAAAAAAAAAAAAAAAAAGGAAGTCGGATTAAATATTTTAATCCTGAAAAGCGCATTTAATATTTCGCTTGCCATAAGAGTATGTTCAGAAAATAAATGTTACTGATCTTATGATAAAAAAAAAAAAGGAAAATTTTCTAAATTTGTCGAAAGATGATAAAATGTGTGACATGATTTCGTAAATCTGTTTCATGTAGTCTCAAGAAAGCAACGTTTGGTACAAAAATAGAATGCATTTATTTCATGATATATTTCAAGAAAACGAAATTGGCCAAATCACAAACGATTGTATTTCTGTAAAGGATGTAATTAACTACCATTTGCACATGCAGTTTAATGAAGTTAATTTCGCAATTTTCTCTATTGTTAATCGAGGTACCAGTATTTAATGCCACCTAAATTACATTTTCAATTGAAAATGAAATACACTATTTGCATACTCTATAATGGGAGTTTGCAAGTATTCGACAATAAGTGTCAGGCTTTGATGATGAAAATGGTGTACAGTCCATTTATGGTTAATTTTATTTCATTACGCATTTATTTATTATTGGTTTGAAGTTATAATATCGGCTTTCAGACATGAGAATTCAAATTTAAAACCGATCGGAAAAACGTAATACATATAATGATTTTTTTGTGTAGAGTAAATTGTTTTGTATTACATAAGTCGTTCCTCTACGTTGGTTCACTAGTGGAACTACTATTCAAAACTATATTCCAAAATAATTATTCAAAATAGTTAAGTTAAACGTAATGTTTTTATTGTAAAATTAATTTAAATTCCTCCTCAATTATATATATATATATATATATATATATATATATATATATATATATATATAACATTTCTTTTTATTCTCTCACGGGAGACAGACATGATTTATTTACAAGAAGGAGCAGCGCGACATAGAAGCAGAAGTTAAGAAGAAGAGCGAAACAAATGATCACTAGTCTTATATAACATGGGATTTCCGGACACGCGCCAATTCAATACACGTGGCGAACTTTGACACATTGTCAAGGGCGCAGAAGGAATCACTTTAAGGTAAGGAATTTAACTTAAGGAATCACACAAGGGCACCGAAGGAATCACTGATTGCCCAGCAATTCTTACGCAGCTTCATACGTGGAATGGGGATCAGGAAATAAGAGAATATCTTACAATGGGCTAAATTAAGATAAAGTTTTGGAAATTAATTTGGATTAAATTAATAGTTTAAAATATCGTTATATATATATATATATATATAAGTCTGGAGTATTTAAATTATACTGTCGAATAAAAAATTAAATAATTTTTGAATCTTTTTCTTATTAACATATATAGCAATGTTCCTGGATGTAATTTTAGAAACGGGATATTATTTTATAAGATAAGAGATATATTTATACAAATTTATTTTATTTTTATTTATATATATTAAATATATATATATATATATATAATGAGATTAGAGATTATCCGTTCTGCGTTAGTGCAAGCTTCTTTGATGAATACTTAAAAGCAGTTGAAATAAACATTTAAATAACTAATTATGAATCATGAGACATGTTCATATAATATGAATGCAAATATGAAAGGAGAAGGAACAGATAATGTATAATTTTGAATAATCACCTGAATCTACTGTTTTATGATTGACTCAGTTATACATATTTAATTGTCAAATGACAATTATTGAATCTTAGTTTCTTTATTGAACGAATTATCTTTATTTATTTAATATAATTTGATTATATATATTTATTGTATTGAATATCTTCACATACTCTCATTTAATGTTCACCGCTATCTGTTTTCTGCCCATTTAGGTTGCAAAAAGAATCGTAACTGATGAAAATATTTCGCAGTTGCAAATTTAGAATCGCTAATTTTTGTAAGGATTGCTAGAATCAATCGTCCTATATCAATAATATCTTTTTTTCTTTCACCAATTCTTCACTTGTAAATATAAAATTTGAACTTTTTCTTTTATTAATTAAAAAAACTGGGAATATAATTATTGCAAATGGAAGCGTCTTTATCTATTTTCCCATTATTTTCTTCCAGTTTTCAAAATTTTAACACTTTTATTCTTATAATCATTCGCTTGAACTTACCTAAGAATATAGGAATACCGGCGTTTCTCTTCCAAAGGTGCCAGAAAATTTCTTTGTCTTCTAAACATATCCGATCAAGCATTTCTGACGAACAAAGAGCATACAATGTATCTCGCATGTTAATCATATTTAATAGAAGAAGGAGATCCTTTACAATAATATACAGACGTCTCGGCCTCTAACCGTAGTTTTATTGAAAGGCGTTTGGGGCCTTTTAGCATTATTAGAGTAAAGCAATCCTGGTTTTAAAATAATTCAATTTAATCAAGTAAATTTAAGATCGCATGTAGTAATAACACGGATATACTTATATTTAAAAGGGCCAATTTAAAAATAGTTTATTCAAAGATATAAACATTCAGCGTCCAGCTAGTTTTTAAAAATCATTCGTTGTGTTTAACTTCAATTAAATCTTATATGCTTCATTTGATATCCTTGATATCCACTATAAATTGTTTTTCAATACCAAGTTCTTATAGTATTCTTGCAAATTCCATGTATTCTTTTATTTTGTTTGTGAAACTCTTTAATTAAGCCAAGTCATATGATTTCCCATTAGCTCGTAAATACTTATGTCATCTAACAATTAACTAGATGCGTAGTAAATTCCAAAATTTAAGCTATGTAATATGTTTTATTTGTATTAAATGAGGGCATGTAGCAGAATATTGGTGGGATGAAAAAATCTGATAAGAAAAATCAAAGTATAACCAATATAATCTTGCAGCATACGAATTATATAATTTAATATATCAGAGAAAATTTACTAAAAGATCATCCCCCTCCCCCCGAAAATTTAATGTAACATAGACATCAAAATTCATAATAATTTCATTCTCCAATCCTTAGCTTTCAATAAATAAAATTTAGGAAAATTAGCATTTAAATACTTAAGAAAACAATAAAAATCAATTAAATTGTCATTGCTTCGAGGAGAAATATCGTTGCAAATATTGAATAAAATTGTATTCAGAAAAAAGTTAAAATATCATAGGACAACAAAACAATATAACTGTAAAGATAATGTTTTGAGTTTTTGATGATATAAAAATCATTTTTTAATATAAAAGATAATATTAATTTTCATTTGTTCAACTAGCCGCTTTTGGGGATTATTGAGCCAGGAAACTTGGTTGCGCTTATAACCATTTTTTTATTTTTCTTACCAAACTTGTTCGTGATTCACTCAATAGTTTATTTTTAAATATGAAATCCGGATAAAAGTTAGCACTATGTAACTTCATTAGCCTTATACCTATCATGTTTATTGGAAATTCATACAATGAAATTTCCGAATGAAATGATTCTTTACATTTTAATAATCAAAGCATCCACTACTTTCATTTCCCTAAAGAATTTTAAAAGGTATTCTTTATGATGGATCTTGCGTTGATGAAATCCAAACTAAACCGAGTATAATCTAGCCCTATCGCATCATAATTTCATTAAAAATACAATGGGAAGTATAACCGAATTTGGATTACCTGTTTAGTCTTTCATTTTTCTGCAAATTGAATTTTATTCCTCGTTAACCTCCTTTAGCAATCTGTTAATTCATTGAAAATATCCGTGGTGCAAATAAACTTCTTTTGCATAACTTGATATTCATAACACCCCAAACTTCAGAAACAGAAATCTTCTTGTAGTAATTTGAACATAAACCGTTAGCCCTCCGTTACTAGTTTTTGCATTATACTTTAGTGAAAGTTTTCCTTTTTTTTCTTTTTTTCAGACCAGTTGTAAAGACATTTACTCAAATTAAAACAGTTATATATTGCTGTAAAAGAAATTTCACCTCAGGAATTCTGTAGACAAATATGAATAAAAAGAAGAATTTAACTATTTTTTGGATGTCAAACGAACGGAAAAGATTAAATTCCTTATTATTTAAATAGGCTTGCACCATATTCTGCTTATTGTATACGTATTTTTCCTATTACAATTAAATGTCATGTTTTAATAGTTTTATAAATACCTTAAGTTCCCGGGGAATCTTCAAATCGTTCTACCTTTAAATTGCACCTTTTCTTTTTCAATATTGTAAGTCATTCCTCATCTAAACGGGCAAATAGTTTTTTAAAAATATTTCTACCTTAGCATTTAACATTGGAACAAAATCAAGCAATTAAATATTTGATGAAACAAAGAAAACTTTTTTTAAATTTTAACTTGAAAACAAAAAATATATTTGCATATTTTGAAACAATTCTTTAAAACTTTTTTTCAAAACTCCGAAACAGTTTTGACAATAAAAGAAAAGAAAAAAAAAATGAAATTATTAAAAATATAAATATTGAGTTTTAAATTTAAAAAAAATGGTGTGGGTCATATATAGAAAGGAATTATCTGAAGAAAACTGCAAAACCTCAACTAAATTTTAATTAATTAAAATTCTAGTTGATATTTAAAAATAACATCGAGGTGCACATTCTATCCTTCGAAGTAACTTTTTTTTAATTGAATTATTCCAGATAAATTATATGTCTCGCCTAAATTTTTATTATGATCCAGTTATAACAATAAAACGAAAAGTCTGATTGTTATTTAAAATTATTATTATTTTTATATTTTATGTTAATTATTTTAACGCAACGCAATTCTTCAAAGCAATTTCAATTTCTTGTTTTTTAACATAATAAACTATTGATTTTCATAGAGGTTCAAAATAAAGCTAATATTTCCAACAAATGATTACCATAAACAAATCAAAATATTCAAAATGGTAATTTTTAAAGGTTATTTAAATTGATCAATTACTGCTAAAATTTAAAAAAAAAGCATTTTTTTTTTTCATTTTAAATAAATTAACCAAACAAGAAAAACAAATCATATTTAGTAATATAACTTTGAACTTACACGTCTGTTAATAAGTAAATTTTGCCTAGTATTGTCGGAATGGCAAATTAATGTAATCATCTTCTGCTTGCTTTCAAATACGGATATGAACTTATTTTAATACTTTTGGAATAATTGGAAATCCAGCATTTATTTTCAAGTAAAAATACAGTAAAATTTGAGATAGGGCTATTTAATTAAAGTAATAGAATAATCATATTAATTAGAACTATTACTAGAAGATAATTATCTATATTTATAAAAAATTTATGTGAATTAAAACCATTTTAAACTATTAATTCAGTGTTAATTTATACACGTGGGTCTATTTGCGGTATACTAATTGAATTTATCAAAATAATATTTTGGCATACAATTTGAATCAGAAATAATCAGCCAAAATCATGGCATTAAATTTAAAAATACTATAAAGGATGCTTTTACCTAATTAAAATGGTTAAAAAGGGGGTTAATAACAAATCGTAATTAAAATGCATGAAAAGCAATATTTAAAGAAAGTCGACATTTTGTTAAATATAGTTTATTGAAAACTTCCAAAATTTGCATTTGCAAAAACGATTCAAGGAAATTGCAATCTCCAAATTTCCCGCCCAATTCTCTTTAAACTATTTATTTAGTTTTAAATTTTATTTTTAATTTAATTTAATTTACTTATTTTTGGTTGTACAATAGTGACAAAAACTATTTCAATTATCCTTACATTCATTCACGATTATGTAAAATTATCATTAATATTAAACTAAATATTGATAAATTTGCGGTCGAAAATGCCGAGTCTTATTTACTTTTTCAATAATAAAAATTATAAAAAAAATTCTCTGAGGCGCTTATTTTCACCCTCCATTATATATCTATGCTAACCCTGGTACAGTTTGTTCTGGAGATCGCTGAGAGACACACTTTCGTCTGTTTTAATGTTAGAGAATTCTCTTAATATTCATTTATTCAAAACATAGTGAAATCTAGCATAAATCTTATAATCCGTTTCCCTCATTCAATTTGAGATAGTCATAATTCCAAGTTTATTGAGAGAAAGCGATAATCTTGGAAATGATACTCATAATAACAATTGAAAGAATAGTATTTTGACAGAATTACGTAGAAGAATACTGGAATGATAGCTACATAATATAATAGCGTAAGTTTAAATAATAATGAAAAAGTTAATTATATAGCAAAGGAATTTGAAGTAAACAATGTGAAATAAATAAACAAGAGAAAAAATATTACTTTAACCTAAGAGATATAATAACAGATTTAGAGAAATATCTTTATTTCAAAACAATATATCATAACAGACTGTACAATTAAATGAAGTAGAAATAATCAGATAAAATCTAGTATATTTATGCAAAATGGACTCTGCAGCTATTCAAAATAGGATAAAAAGATAATTCTGAAAAATGGATGTTGATAAACAAACAATTTATTAATGATTCCACCATCATTATTTAAGGGTCATCTTATGTATAAATATAATAAAATCGATGTAGTTTTTAACTAGGAATTTTCTTTCCTCTTGTGTCTTGTGAATAACAAATATCAAGTTACAATATTAATATTCTGCTAGTACATAAAATGAATATTTATTATATTCGAAATATGGTGACATAGGAATTAAAAAGTACAAATTTATTCTTATAACTTTAAACGACCAATTTCTGCGTACATATAAATTTATTTCGTGTATCTCGAAAACGGTTCCAACGATTTGGATCAAATTTTATATTTAGATAAAGCTTTGCTTTTTAATTTTATCTATGATGTCTTTCCTGAAAATCACATATTTACACACAAAAAAAATTATAACTAAATATTGACATGTGACTATACATGATGCACATAAACATATGACAGAAGATGCAGTTGTTAGGGCTTATGCCTCCCATGCATGTTCAATACCATGTTTGTAATTCAAAAAGATTTCGCTTGTAGCTTTAAACGAGTCACAGGATAGGATTTTATTGGCAATTTTAGAAATAAAAAATGCCAAGGGAAGCTTGGTCCTCCAGGTATAAAGAGGAGCGCGGTGGACTGGTAGCAAGATCTCGGCTTCAGAGCTGGAGAGCTTCAGGTTAGAAACCCTATTTCACCGAAGAACCCCGTGTAACCGGGACTGCTGCATGTTAAATCCGTCGGTGCCTAAAGTCCTTCCACTGGTGTGGCGTGGAAGTGTGGAGAGGGGATGACAGCTCAGGTTTAATCTTCACCATTCGACCGTTTTTCTGAAATTTCGAGGTTCGTTAATATAACTAAAATTAATGGGACATTAATATAACTAAACCTAGATATAAAAAATATAGCATAGAAAATTGTGTCGGGTAAAGAAAAGGTTGAGTAGAATATATTTATTTAATGACATTTTGTTGCCAAATCTGTACCAAATATTGCAAAATGGCAATTTTTATTAAGATAAGAAGTAAGCCTAAAGTGTATCAAAAAGTCGAAAAATTTCAGTGAAAACTGCGCAATAAGATACTAAGTGATTTAATGCAGTTATGATATTTGGTGGATAATGCTCTGCTATAAAATACTATTTATACAGTTGAATTTTATTACAAATTTCAATAAAACTCAAAACATATTTCCAGTTTATTGATTCACCTTATTTAGAATATATTTATATGATATATATCGTATATATATAATCTCTAAGATAAAAATATATAATCTAATAAAAATGCATTGCATTATTTCTCTGTCTTACAAGTCTTTCATATTTTATGTGCTATTTCAGCATTACTTTCATGTACTTTTCATATTTATTGCATCTAAAAAGACTCAAACTGTTATAATAACTACGACAGTAGCTTTTCTTTTTTTTTTTTTAACATTTTTTTCGTACCTCACAAGTAAAACATTCTTTTATTACATATTGAACATTTGTTTCCATTTTGACTGGTATTTTTATGTCGAATTTTTAATTGAGGAATGTAAGATTATTCTAGAACAGGCTATATATATATATATATATATAATGATATTTTAAACTCTTAATTTAAATTTAATTAATTTTCAAGATTTTATCTTAATTTACCCCATAATAAGTTCATTCTCTTATTTCTTGATCCAATTTTACTTTCTCTACTAATTCAAGAGAAGCTTTATAAAATTGCTGAATCGGCTAAACGCCGACACTTTCACACGCTCAGCTCGAAGGGATAGAAAACAGTCCAGTAAGCACATTCTTTTTAAAAGATACCTGTGTTTCCTTTACATGTGATTGACATGCGTCAGAAATCCCTATCAGAATCTTAATAATATATTAGCACTATGAAGAAATATTTTCCCTATCCAAATCTCAGATTATATAAGACGAGGGATAATTTATTTATATCTGCTTCTTCCCCACTTCCGCTTTTATGCCGCGTTGTGGCGGACATGCCATGTCCGCGCCTTCTTGTAAATAATTATGTTTTCCCGATAGATTAAAATTAATTTAAAAATGTAAAATGTCTCATCTATGTCTTCAAATCTTCAAACCAGCCTTCTGCTTCAAATAAAATAATGCTCACACACACACACACACACACACGTGTGTGTGTGTGTGTGTGTGTGTGTGTGTTCTTCTTTAGTTGCGGATAAGTGAATAACTTTGAATAACTTTGTTTACGTATTATAAAAATGCAAAATTGGCCATGTCTAAAAATCGAAAATTTTGGGAAACGATTATTTCATTTCGATTATTTCAAAACGAGATAAAAAAATATCCTGTATGTCATTTTAATTTTTTGTGTCTGTGCTTCGATACATAAATGAAGGCATATTGAAACGTTGTAATATGATAGTTTTGGAACATATGAAATCTGAAGAATCGCTTCAAATTTCACTTAAATAAGGCGTATAATAGTAGGTGAATCAAAAATCAAGCTGACCTCTGAAACAAAAGGCGTATTTACGAAGTTAAAGGAATTGACAAAAAGGTAGAGCGCCACTGTTTACATATTTCTTTTCCACATAGTCACGACGGTTATTTAAACATTTACGGCAGCAGTAAGTCAGTTTATCAAATACAGCATTAAATACATCATGGTCCATATCGCAGAGACAACCAACGGTGGCTGTGAAATATATTTATATATTTTATATGCAATAAGTATGTGCAATATAAAACGATAATTTTTAACGATACTTTTTCCCAGACTTTTATTAATAAATACCTGCCAAATTTAACCCGTTAACGCCCAACTTAATTTAAAATTGAAATTTTATTAAAAACTTTTAAAATTAGGTTCTAAACACTTAAATTAAATATAATATGCAATTAAACTCCACACCATTAATTTAGGATCCGAGATAATTACTGTCCTATAAATAGGACGCTAGGCGGATATGGAAGTTTTTGCACACTTAGTACTTCTCCTTTGTTTTTAGTTACTTGATTACGTTTCTGTTCCCAAACAAATGAACTTTAATATTTGATGCAAAATAAAATGAAACACAAATAAATTTGACATTTTTATTAAGTTTAAACATATTCACACTATTTATGGTAATTTGGAAAACATTTTGTACATAGAGTTACGTTACATTTCATTTAAAATGTAAGAGGTTTTCCCGAACAATTTTGCATTTGACATCGTCTTTGTTTTTCTCTTTTACCAATTATATGGCCAACTCCATCACGTCTAACAGTGTCTATTTCTTTCCCTCGAGAAGAAATTGTATAACTTGGTCTACCGATTTGTTTTTGTCCTGTATTGCCTTTTTTTAGATAGGCTAGTGCAATATGTCTCTTTATTTCTTGGATACTCTTTATCTCTGCACTTACTATGCTGTAAATAACGCAGGCATTTACAACAGCTATGTCTACAATTCGGGTAAAAATTTGCCAATACCATTTTTTCACGGATTTTTTTAGGTATGTTTCTCTAAAAGTCAATCATGAGAATCTACTCCACCCCTGTTTTTGTTATAATTGTTTACGAGACATGGCTGTTCAATTTTATTTTTATCAGCTTTTCCTTTTACACGCCGTGAAACAGATGTTAGGGGCTCAATTATGTGAAAATTTGTCGCAAGTGGAACGCCATTTGTTATCATTCCATTTTACGGCAGTAATTTTATTTTTCACATCAAAGTAGAAATCATGTGAACCACGGCTAATCTTTTTGAAAGTAGAATCAATTTCAAGGGGACAATGCTGTATTTTGTCACTTATTGTTCCTGTTGCTCGAAATCCACTCTTTATTAGGTCAACCAACAGATTATAGGAATTAAAAAAATTATCAAAATAAACTATATGACTCTTGGGATCTGTAACTGGCTGAAGAATTTTTTTTTACAACTCGAGTACCCAAGGGCTCTTTAGAAAGAACCACGGTAGAAGCAGCATCGACAACTTCCTCGCCGCAATACAAATTAAAATTATAGCAGTAGCCATTGTTCCCACATAATGCCCACATCTTATACACGAGTTTCAGTGTCATCAAAACCTTCTTCATCTGTTAATTCATCTACTTCATGTGGCAAAGCAATCATTTCGGACTCTAATTCCTCCGAAAATAGATATTCTACAACTTCCTCGGAAGCTTTAAAAACTTTTTTCCGTGTCATCTTGACCACCTATGAAATAAACTAAATATCAGAAAATTTAACGAATCCGCCCAGCGACCTATTTTTAGGACAGTAGTTTAAATTTGTAATTAAAACTAATAAAAGTAAAAATAATTTTAAAACGTTATAAGATATCTGTTAATAGAATATCTGAAATATAAATTTTGAAAAAATATTTAAACTTACCTTTAAAACCTTTTCGTACGATTACAATGAAATTCAGCAAGAAAAAATCATGAAAATGGCGAAGTTTACGTCTCTGCAGCTGGCTGAAAAATGCCCCCATCCGGTTCAAATCGGTTTAAGTAAGTAGGGTGAAACCATTACTCTTCAGGGGTTAGAAAAAGAATAGGCGAAACGTTGAATAGCTTTATTTATAACGGTGAAAATGAACTGTCCTATAAATATGACGCTGGGCAGAAACGGGTTAAAAGCTAACATCCATTTTCACACAAGGATTTGTTTTTTGTATAGAAGGGATTATACGTATTCCACAAATTCTACACCCGGCAAATACATTTTGAGCTTTACTTTTTAAAAGAATTAGAACTAATTTGGTCAAGAATTGTGGGTCATCTTTTATCCAAACTTTATGGATCATAAATAAATAAGAATAAATAAAAAAATTAATTTATTACAAAAGTTACAAAAAACCATGGTTATCTTCTGGCTATTCATTGTGAAGACTCAAGCATCTGTGATATATATCGGTGAAAATCCATTTTTCCATTCCTATCTTCGAAAAATGTTGCCATTAACGTTGGGTGATAGGCTTTAAGTTCCTTTAAAGTTTCTCAGGAGTCTGAAATTATTATTATTTTAGCATTTATAACTAATTATTCATCTCAAAGAAGGGATGAAAACTACTGGTCTCTGAGCCGCATAGTCCATGAAGAAGACAAGAGTGGAAGACAGCAATAGAAATTATTTTTCAATGGGCTGATCTAGTGGGGCGAAGAAAAGAAGAATTCTGGAATACCAATCAAAGTGATGGCTGATCAACATAACAAAATTCTAATTTTAGAAGGTCACTTTTAGTCATTTATCTTTCAAATTATTTCATTAAAAGAAATTTCAAAGGAGTTCTAGATTAATGAGGAAAATTCAAGAAAGGTTAATAACCAGTTCACATTTCTGGTGCCAACTTTTTGCGATGAGGGAATCGGAAATCTAAGTAACTGGTATTGTCAATGCTTAAATCTTCATGACGATTATGTTGACTGGCAACTATGTTTCTAAGTTAATTTTTTTTTCAAGTTTAAGTTTTTTTCTGTATGGTGCATCGGGAGCTTGGAAAAAAATGCCCAGCGCTCTCTCTTATAACAAGAAATTTCATATATAGTCGATTTTGTAAATATGTTACCTTTTAAACTTGAAAATCATAAATGCACAAATTACCTTATTAATCTGCCGATTAGTTGACTTGCTAGGTTAAATCAGATAATAATCCAGAAAACTAAAAGTTTTCTGTTCTTTAACATATTTAGCCAAAGCTTATTTCTCTTGTTTTCCTCTCTCTTTTTTCCGTCCTACTTCCTCCATTTTTCAATACTTTTTTTTTACTTATTTGGATATCTTTATTCTCCTTTATTCATTGACTGATTCAATCAATTCGACCTTTTCTAGTTTTGCAGAATGAATTGTTATGCTTCAAAAATTTTCATTATATTTTATTAAAAGACCTTTTAATCAATTTATGAAAATACTTATAAAGTTATGGAATAAATGTACGCGTGCTTTCAATTTATAATACATAGAATTACTGATATGTTTGATTATTCCTTTTACTATACAAAAATGGTCATTTTGTTAAAACTAATATCTAAATTCCGCATTAAGAAGTACCTAGTAGATAATATACAAACAATTTACGTCATTATGAGACTCTCTCGAAAAAATGAGGGCAATGAATTGACATTTAGGTTACTTGATAGTCTTCACATTATTTGAGTCCCTCTCTTAAAAAGTAACATATTTTGCAAACTTTTATTTTCTATAAGGCTATAAAAGTACTGCTTCAATAGCTGAATGAATATATATATATATATATCGTGAAACGGCTTATAATTGAGATTTCGATTACTTAATGAGCACTTCATTGATAATATGTACATTACGTGATTCCAACACTTAAAACGTAGCATATTTTATTAAATTTTATTTTTCTATATTGCCATAAAGGTACATCTTCTGTAGTTGAATGAAACAGAAAAACAAATCGTAAATAAAACATAGCTTAAATAAATAATGTTCAGATTATCAAGGCAGTTTGCTGATTAAGTAACTTAAATATATCGTAAAATGACTCGTAATTGAGGTTTCTGTTACTTAATCAGCATACTGCATTGATAATATGCACATAATTTGATTCCTACACTTAAAACTAAACATATTTTACTACATTTTATTTTCTATAATGCCATAAAATTGCTGCTTCTGTAGCTGAGTGGATCAGAAAAACAATTAAAAAATGTAACGTAAAGTGGCTTATAATTGAGATTTCGGTTGCTTAATCAGCAGACTGCATTGATAATCTGCACATTATGTGAATTCCAGACTTAAAATGTAACATAGTTTACTAAATTTTATTTCTATGTTGTCATAAAAGTGCTGCCTCAGTAGCTGAATGGCTCATAAAAGTTATCGTGAAGTGAATTATGGAGAAAATAATACAGTTTTATCAATTTCTGCAAAAGGAAATGATCCTTCGAACATCAACATTTTGTTTCAACATCTTTTACATTATAGCAATGAGCACTTGAATTTATGAGAAGAAATTCGTCATCTGTTGTTTAAGTCTAACTCTTCTCCTGAAGTGCTTGCCCAAAAGCTTGCAGCACCCCCCCCAAGCAAAATTATCGCCCTCCACATCCCCGCCATCAACGCAATCATCATCATCATCATTACTCAGCATATAATTGTTCTTCCCTAACAAGACATTTAATATCAAAACTGTGCGACGTTAATTGAAGCCGGAAAAGTGTAAATCGCTTTCCCGTAAACAGCGGATCAACTTAATTATGCGCCGGTAATGATGTAGAGTCCGACATCTGTAGAGGGGCGGGAAAAGACTACACCCATCATCTTCAGGCTTGGCTGACGAGTTCTTTTAAAAAGCACGGATCATCGCGCCCGAACGCTACACTCATTGATAGAGGGATTAGGGAGGAATCCTTCGGAATGTCGGGGACGATCGCAGACGATTAGACCAGTCACGCGTTAAGAAAACTTGTTTTAACTGTCTAGAAGAAACGAGGCGGGGATTTGCTGTATGCCATAGATTTCGGACTTAAGCTTGCTTTGACTGCCTGAGGAAGATGACTTAATTCTGGATGACTCCGTAGAAAAAATGGACTAGAATGTGTTGCAGGGGTGGCATTTCTGTTACATGCTGTTGGGAATATAACAATTTTACTAATTTTTTGGAGAAATATAGTAAGTTTATATGTATATATAAATATCAGATAGCGTCATTTTTGTACCACTCGTAATAGATATGAATCTTAACTAATTTAAATTAAAATAGATGCGGCATATAATGATATATCCTACACATACAAAATGCAGTAGGAGCTTACATACTGTATTTAATATTGCTGAATGATAATTGGTGGTACTTTGATAATAATATGAATAAATATGTATGAATAATTATAATACCGCTGGGGGTACTGGATCAGAAGTGATCTCTCTTTGATTCAGGTCTAAATTACGATCTGTGGATGAATGAATGAAATATATAAATGAAGTCCACCCCGTAAGAAAGGTTATGACGTGTGCGTAGCTAAGACTTATTCTTGGCCCTAGATAGGCTACTGAAAAAAGACAACTAAAACTCGGTTTAAAATCACTGACTTCTTCGGAAAGCTTGTCTATGACCATAACACAACAAGAAGCATTGTGTGTTTTCTTTTATTTTAATGTAGCGTAAGAAAGCTTATTAATAAATTTTTTTGAGAGTTCTATTAATTCTAAAAATCTTTTTTTGAATTGTCATATCCCATCCAATCTCGCAATATCCTGTGATCTAAGCGAATTTAGTAGAAATTTTATTCACAATTTTATTCAATTTTAGTAGAAATTTTATTCACAATTTTATTTTCCCAGCTTGATTCTAGAGAAATGAATAGTATTTTTACCGGTGATGTATATCTACAAGATTGACACCTCATATTTGGAGAAGAGGAGCTTCTGGAGTGGTGCGTGGTTCTCTTCGTCTTAGTGGGTCGTGATAGAGGGAAATGATGTGAGTCGAAAAAATTATGTCAATATGAAAAATGTAGAAAATAATTAAAATGCAAATATTCTGCTCTTCAGTATGCAAATAAATATGTGTCTTTACATTTTATTTATTTTAATCAAAATCATTTAGATAATGCATTTGTGTCTTCTGGAATCTTGCACCAGAAAATCAAATAAAAATTACGTAACCTCTCTGCAAGTTAGAATTCCATTAGCGCAAAGATTTCAATTGATCTAAATATACTAATTCATTTACTGCTTCAAATATTACATATTAACAAATATACCTTCTATATTTAACCCTTCATTGCATCGTGTAGCCATTTAGCTATATGTTTTTATTTCGATTCATAAATTTTACATGACTGTTCCAAAGGGTAAAAATGAATGTTTGGAAATTATTTTTTAAATACTTTTGATTTAAAAAAAATCGTAAAAATGGCCGATAGATTACAATATTGATATTAGAAATAGATTTAAACTGGGAACTTTGGGAAAATACCTAGATGGATTTTGTGTGAATAGTTCTATCATTAAAAATATAATCAAAATACTTTTATGCTTTGTAAAAAATATATTGATGAAAAGATATTTTAATTTTATTGCAGAGTTGTTACATTGTGATTTGTATCACTGGGATTTTATTTAATTTATTTAGCACATGGTTATATTACGGTAAATTTCAAGAATAAAATACTTTAAAATTTTGTAAATAATTTACTTGAATTGTATGTAGTTATTCAAAACATGTATATTTTTATTGCAAAAAAAATAATAAAAAGGTATGCACTGTAGGGTTAAACTGCAAATCAAGGAAGAATTTCTTTTCTTTTTATTATTATTTTACTGGGGGGCATTTTACTTCTTTCCCTATCTTTATGCTGTGGCTAAACAATTGGGAAAGCACAAGAAGGGGGGATTTCCTTCGTACATAATTACTATTAATAAGACCAATAAAAATGCAACGTAATGAAATTTATTGCGATTCAGAATTACAGCGATAATTTTTAAAATCCATTAAAATTCTGAAAGTGGAAAATATCTCTTTAAGAATCTATGGAATAGCTTCTAACCCATATAATTTTTTTGAATTTTAAAAATAAACTTGTAGTTATTATTACACCAAAAAATTATTGTAACAGATATTTGAATTTTTCTTATATTCAAAATAATATTAGTAACATTTAAAATAAATTTGAATGTCTTATAATTTAAATTATTTATTATTTAAAATTAATGGTAAATGATTTTATGTAAAGAAATGGTTTGAAAAAATATTTTCTGTAAAACCAAAATCTTTAAATTTCACTGAATATATTCAAAACAAATGCATTCATTAAAATGAAATTTTTTTTTCTAATTATTGAAACTGAAAAAGATGGGATAAATTTGTCACATAGCCTTTCAAATGCTTGTTCGCCAGCAAATTCAACATTTAAATTTATGGATCAGTTGTTTTTATTTTTCATAGAATAATAATTTAGATTAATTTTATTATATCACTTTTTAAATCATTTCCTATAAATTTAACATATTTTTAAGTGTTGACTTGAACAATGAAATTAATTATAATATTCTATAGCACTATAAAATAGAAGTATTTAGCAAAAACTAATTATTTAAATCTGCAGGTCTGTTTAAAAAAATGTCACAAATCTGTTTTTATTCGAACGAAATTGCTAAATTAAAGATACGCCTATTTTTTAAAACTTCCCAGTATATGCAAAACTACATTCCCAATTTTTCAATCATGTCCCTTGAGAAGTAATGGGATTTATTTGTCCCATCATCTTGTGAGGGAACTAAAGACACGAGATAATTTTCATTCGCAAAATATTTTATTGTCAGCTTATGCAATAACTTTCCCTATGTTGTTTCCTAAGGTGAAAATATTTTTAATATAATGTCCATCAAAAGAGTATCGCAATTTAATCTGTACGCATTCTGAAAAAAATAGTAGAACTGTACATATGAATAACATATCATTCTGACGATAATTAATCTGCTCTAAATAACAAAGAGTCTACATAAGAACAATATCTTCATTTTTTTTTTCATTAAAATCTTGAACAATATTGGTATGGTACTTCCTATACAGAAAGTGGAATTAATTTTGCTAATTACTGGTAGATTTTATTTTATAATTAATTTTCATCTTTTTTAATTTGAATTTCATAAAATAAATAAGAGATTTCTTTTGAAATAGGAAAATACCCTAGTAACACAGCATGTTGCACAATATTGTATAGCATTGACCAATGTTATATTACATTAATCAATATTCAACAATATTATACAATATTGCGAATATCATTTATTATCATACAATGTTGTACAATAAATATGTGCTACTGAGATATAAGCTATAGGCTTACTCTAAGTTTCGACTTATCAAAATATCGTGGTTTTGTACAAACAAATAATATAATTTGAAACAAATATCTAATATATCTGATAACGCCAAATCTCAAATTTTTCTTTGAATGTAATAAGGGTAAATTCGCAGGTAAGAAATAATGGTTGGATTTTTCTTTAAAATATGTTTGATTCTTTATTTGAATGCTTCTTACTGCAAAGATTCTTAGGATAATAAAGCGTTTGAGTCAAGCTTCTAAATTCTTAATTCCACTTTAAATTCTCAGCGTAAACACATAGCACAATTTTCAACCTCAAAGATATTTCAGCTACTTGGGAAAAGGAGTAATTCCTCAGTATCTGTAAGCGTATCAGATCCTTACCTGTTCCCCGATAACTTCTCGCTGTCCCCATAAAGCAGCTGGTGCGCGCAATAATAAGAAGAAACACTCCGCAACCCATTTTCCTCAAGTCGTTCAAATCCGCTATAAAAAGAACCAATAACTGCGCTTTTAACCAACGCTGATGGGAATGGTGTGATGCAATCAGAGGCGGTGAGTTTTCCTGCTCGTAAATCCCAAGCATAAATCAAACCATTTCGAACTATCAGATCCGAGGCTCTGTTTAATGCAGTTTCTATAATAAGCCTTTAAGATCGCTCATTAGACAATCTGTCGGCGATCCTAATGGCTTTATTATGCAACAAATAAATCATTTGCATTTTAAGTACCTTTTTGGTCGGACTTGAAGAACCTCTGCCTGTTTTACTCTCCACATGCAAATTAGAATTCAGAAAAGGAACTTAGGCGAAGGCTTTATTTTTATTAGCTTAAAAGGGAGGAAGTGCAGTGCCTTTAAACGAAATGTTACAAATCAAGGAATTTGGTGGTTGACAGCGTCCGACGAGGGCGATTTCGGGATCATTGCAATACGTGTTGTACCAGTTCACCGACAGGGTCGGGTGTTTCAGAACAGTGAGTCGTAGCCTTTTTCAATGTTCTGTAACTTCCCCAATGGCGCTGTTTTTAATCTTCAGCAAGAGTAATCAATTTGGCAGAGATAATGACATGTCCTGGGAAGGGGTGAGTTCACGGATTTGAGCGGAAATGTGAAGATCAACATGGATACACTGGAAACATTTATTTGTCAACTTACAAACGTTAAAAAAAAATGCATGGATAACTAAATCACGTTTGTACTTAATAGGAGAAAAATACAATGATTTGCACACTTTAAAAATATGTACATCGAACTTTTCTTTTCAAAAAGTAGTTTGGGCTGTAACAATTATAAGTTATTTTGATGTATAAACTAGCCATTTAAAGGTAAATAATGTCAATATAGTATTAAGATATAAGAAAATTCCAATTAAAGCTATAGGGATTTCAAATAAAAACAAACCATACATATTTTTCAAAAAATGATTTTATTAAACATTTTATAATCAAGTATAAATCTATTAAATTTTATGCAGATACGATGAAATATACATAGCAAGTCAATATTCGACTCAAATTAGCACTCAAAAAATTAGCACTCAAAATTAGCACTCAAAAGACATAAGAATAGGGTATATCTCAGTTTCAGGTAGATGTAGTAGTTGTTAACTTTAGTTTAAATACATTGTTTCACAATTTTTGGTACTGTAAATATAATTTCTCATTTTCATTTGGATGCCATCATTCTTTAGAATTTGTAGAAAATTAAGATTCTTGTAGGTTTTGATGATTTTTTTAAATTAATTCAGTTTATCTGTATCTCAAAAATTTTACAAGTTAATTAGATGCTATAAAAATGACAATTTTTTAAAAGATTTCCTGGTAGTAGTTGGAATGCATATTATTATAGAGGAACACGAAATGATTGCAATGCTTTGCTGAATGATAAATTGCTTATTGATCATTACAGTGTTATTAAACGCATTTATAAAATATTTTATATAGAAAGAAAATTCATAATAAAAAAAAGGCATTAATAATTTTTAAATCCAAAAAATAAATTTAAAAATGTTCGATTAAATTTAGAATAGAATTTATACATTTTGGAGAAAATTAATTTACAAAAAAACCTTATTATTTTTAATTGAATTAATTTTCAAATATCAGAAATAATTCAATCTCTATTATCTAATGCATTCTTCAAACAGTCGAATAAACACTAAAAATTAAAACAAGTAGGAGTTAAACATTATATAAATAAACAGCTATCAGGGCAGTTAGTACTTTTCGACACATAGTAATGCTATCATGTTTACAGCACTTCAAATGAGCTACATTATTATGTACCAACAACCATGCGATGTATTATGTCAATTTATTCTTCAGAATCAAGAATTAGCACTAATTTCATGACAGAAACTGAGATATTATAAATCCTTTCACTAAGTTTTTTTACATGAAATGTAGTTGACATTATTTGGCAATGAAACATACTGTAGACTGATGTAATCCACTTTTGACTTGACAGACATTACTCAATTTTCATCCACAATTGTCAATCTGTTTCAAGGAGTGCTTTCATTTGAGAAACAGACTCTCAAGCGTCCATGGGGAATCTTTTTCTTATTTTTTTACGAATTTCTTTCTTTCTATATTCCTTTCTGGAAAGTAATTTTTTGAAAACATAACTATATCAAAGAAAGGTACCTGTTCTATTAGAAAACATTCGCAGTTTCCGATATGGGAATCGATTTTATAATATCATTAGTCCAGAAATTCTGAAACACCAATACTTAAAGAACTTCACTTCTATACAAGATTCAGATATCCCCATATTCAGCTTTGGGAAAATTATAATCGTAGTACTTCCAGATTCACTTTGGATCAGTTGTAATTTTCTAACAACTTGGCCATTGACCTCATTAAATTATTTCCTAAAGGGCAATCTTTATATTTAATGATATGTATCAGCACCAGATCTTAATAATAGTATTCCTGGATAATTTGTTTTAGCTACTAGAGCACATTGTTTTGAAATGGAAAAAGAGATATATTAAGTTTCAATGGTTATACATTGAATATCTGTGTGAAATATATATTTAATATTTGTGTGAATGATATGTATTATGTGTGTGACATGTATTATGGATTGAACATTTATGTGTATGGCATGCATTATGTGTTGAACATTTATGTGTATCATCTGGATATTTCACTTAAATTTCAAGTATAGATTTTTTTTTGCAAAAAAGAATTCATAACCTTCTGAGTAGATGAATTATTTCTTACGCACTTTTTATACTATATTATAAACAAATTTTGTAAGATGCATGAATAAAATTGCAGTTCCTGGCGTGGTTTCGCTTTCATCTATATATCTCTCCTATAAATGGAACTATGCCATAAATTAATTAAATTAACGATAACGAATAGAATGTTTTATTAACTAATTATAAATAGTTCTTTGGCCATGTTCCTATGTTGTTTTCTTAGAATTCTAAAATTCAGTTGCTTTTCCGTATAATCTAATTAGATTTTCTTGAAAGCCAAATCCAAGACCTTATTTATATTGAATTTGCTTGAAAATAAGTATAAATAAAATAACGAATAGCTCATAACAAATGATATGAAATTGTATCCAGAAAATACATGAGTCATATTTCAAATAAAATAAATGAGTCATATCTCAAATAAAATTCCATGTTGAATATACATTCATTCAAATGCGAAATCCAACAAGAAATCGGTTTATATCATCTATTTATAAAGTATAATAAAGGAAATCCTTTAAAAATTAGAATAAATAACCATTCTTTTTAAATTTATAAAATATTTCCTTGCATCTAATGCTTTTTTCTTTCAATAATGATTTGTTAAGTACAATTTCCATTTCCCAGATATTGTGAATTTAAGCTCAAACAATTCCATTTTAAAATAGAAAAATCTTCTGAAATTTCTTTATTCTTCTAATTGTTTTTCTGTATCCAGATAAAGATATAAAGAAAAAAATACCAATTTTTATAGAGAAGTTATAGAATCTTTAAAATAAATTCAAATAATGATGTAAAAAGAAAAGCATTATCTTCATTCTTATGAAACAAACTATATTTTTATTGTTTCCAGTTTATGTATTTTCATTCAAAGCATATTAAATGAATTTCAATTTGCTGAAAACATACTTTTTTCTTAACGAAATTTAATATCTTTTTAAACGTATAAAACATCTTTTAAAAAACCAATTTCTTAAAAATATATTTATTTGAAATTGAGCAATAACGAAAGCAATATCAAATATTCTTCCAAGTAATTCATTTTTGATTTCTTTGCTTATACTCAACTCTTATGATTCTACAAATTAAAAAAATGAATATCGATTTCATACATAAGTTATTTTTTT
>JAPMOR010090771.1:241419-344737 GCA_026543865.1 Argiope aurantia | reverse complement strand
TTTGTAAATGTTTCTTCACCCCATAACATCCTGTTATTTAATTACATATATTACTAATACAATTTAATTTCTTGGTCGTTTTAGATTACTTACACTACAGGAGAAAATCAAAACGTTATTAATTCAAGGGTAAGGACACTTTTGAATATTTCTCAGATTTCATTAACTTTTTAAATGCATATAAATAATTCCTTTACGAGTTGTAGAGTTACATGAATAGAAATGGATACAGAGTGCTACATAACAGATATTGATAATTTTTTTTTTAATTTTTAGTTAAAAAAATTATTATTGTTTCCTTGTAGGCATGTTTTTTTCTTGTTGTTACGGAATGCGAACTGAAAAAGGCTCTGGGATTTTGGTAGAATTTCTTGATGCAGATGTTGGCATTGAAGTGGAAGAAGAACAAAATCAGACATCCATCCTTCCTTTTCCACCAATGAAAATTGTCAGCAACATGAATGAACAAAAAAGCTAAAGACAATGAACAGATTTAAAACTGTCCTCTCAATTTTATTAATAAAATTTCAAAATGATATATACTGTTTAGTTTTTTTGAAAATTATAAACTCCCACAAGAATAATTAAATTTTAATTAAAGAAAAAATCAGGAAGGGGAAAAAATGTCTGTTTTCGTATAATCTTTGAGTAAACCAGCGGAAGTGGTTCCCCCCAAAATCTGTTATCATGATCTTTAATAAAAGATATTTTCCCCTCCTTCTGATAAAATTGTTGATCTTGGTTACACTGCATGGCACTGATGAGAAATAATTAGAGAAATATTGATTTGTGTTGTGAATATACCATTGAGGGGGGGGGGATAATTAACACACAAATGTCCTAAAATCGAATTTGTATTACGAATGATTTTTTTCCTACCTTTGAAATTAAAATTTGATATAAAACTACAATGTAGTAGCAGTATCTCATAATTACAAGGGGTTACACGAAGAATTATTGAGAAAATTTAATTAGAAATACATTATTATTATTATTATTATTATTTTGCGACATGGGATTTTTTTCCAAATTTAGTATTTTCCAAAATGCATTTATTTTTTAACCGATATATAATTTTTATAAATGCTAAACTCCAAAAATTTAAATTCCATTCTCCATTTCTAATTGGTTACGTTGTCGGCAATCTGTGCTATGAAATCAAAATACGTACGAACATCAATTTAAGAAAGGATATGACGTAGCTATGTTCAGTAGAAAATGTTTGGTGGTTATCGTGCTTATCCATCTCGGACTGATTATTATTTTATTAAATGTTTTTATATATCTTTTTTTTTACATAATCTATTCCAAAAAACATTGATTATTTTTTAAAGAAAAAAATTTTTCAAGTTGTACGGAAAATTGCATATTATTGTACAATACTTTATATTATTCAATATTCAGCAATTCAATTACCATACTTCGAATAAATACAATATTGCACAATATATGCACCATATTGTAGAATATATGCACATTGCTGTATGATATTAAATAATGTTTTGTACAATATGCATACAATATTGTGCAATACTTGAGTTGTTATAATTTTACTTAGGGTGGTATAGAAAAATCTAGATCCAGAAAAACCCATACAATAAGGAAGTAAAAGGTGATTTAAATTTCTTGACAGAAACAATCTAGCATAATAATTTTTTAGGATTGATTTACTCCTCTTAAATATACTATCGATGCACAAAAAAACAAAAAAATGTGCAGTCACAAAGCGTGTAAATATAAATCGAATAATTGAAATTAGGAAAAGTGTGGTAGTAAAATTACATAAATATTTTGAAATTTCTTTTTGTACGAATGTAAAATTCATGTGATTGAAAAGCTATTTAAAAAAAAAAAGTTTGTAAGTGTTAGAGACAGGAAGTTTGCTGATCAAAGATCCTAGTTAGATTTATTGTGCATATATACAAAAGGTTTTTAATCTTTATATATTAGAGACAGGTATCTTGAATTATAGTTAAGAAAGACTACTGGACAATAGACTAAAACTTACATATCACAGCGCGGAGTTTTAACATACGATAACGCGATATAATTGCATTAGGAATGATGAAAAATTACGTTAAAACAAACATTTATTAGGATGCCTTTACACTTTCAGCCATAGAAAGTTTCCTGATCTTTTATGCGCTTATTCAAAGTTCTAAAATAGAAGATTTTCATTTTAAAAATGCATGAATGCGTTTTAAAATGCATGAGATGAATTGATATGGTATGCAAATTTGTAATACTTTCCATTAATTAATGGAAAAAATTAATGGGCAATTAATGGTCAAATAGCTTTATTTTTACAATTATACTTCAAAAAAATCTTAAGACATATTCGAAGCATAAGCAATATATTCAAGGAGACCTCTAATTCGTCAAAATGCAAAGACTTTTCATTTGAGATGAGAAACAAAATGTTGTCGATCTGTTTACAGAAAATTTTTCCCTACCATCACATTCAATAAAATTAAAATAAGCAATGGAACATTAATTTGTTACAATATAAAAAAATCAGCAAATTTTATTATTTTGAAAAATTTTAATGGAATTTTGCAATTTTCATTATTAATTTTTCATTCTTTTTCCTAATATTGAAGAATCTTAATAAATACGATTCAGCATTTGTCAATATGCACGCTATCCATTGCAGTTTGAATCTATGTTATAGGAAGCCTTATTTCAGGCTTGCCATTTTTTTAACTGTAGAAGAATATCTCAATTTCAATTAGATTGATTCGCATACAAATAACAATAGATTTCGTCTGTAGTAATTACAGATATTACGATCAATCTGTTCTTCTGATGAAAATAGAATGGAATGGATATCTGTTATATCTAAATATATACAAAATCTGCCAGCTCCAGTAATCAACAATTCCCTTGTAGTGATCGATTTCGATGGGTGGACGAAAAGTTTCAAGGCTGGTGGTAAAGCCAAGGCAAAAAAGATTTACATTAAATAATTACCTTACCCTCTACAGTGTTCTACCTCCTTCCAGGATAACTAATGGTTACTAAAGAACATTAACAGTTTCACAATGATTCAATGTCGTATTTTGACTGAAAGATATGATCTTCTGAAAGGGTACCATCAACTTCTGAGACTAAGTCAACAAGAGGCTGCGGGTGTGATGAAATTAATTAACTGTTCACTTGTAGGAGTGACACCGATTTTGTAATTCGCAATAAAGGCAATTTGATGCGTAAACTAAAGTGATATAGCATGGATGGGAGGGTGGAACATGCTTTGAAGCAGTGATTTATCAAAGTAGGGAAAGAAAAAAAAAAGATATGATGCATGAATGGACTATTATTTCTCCAAAAGACAGGAGACTTCAAGATCATTCCAACAGCGTGTTGAATCTTTGAACGAGCATTTTACATATGAACATCGAATGAATGTTTGATAATTGAAAAAATATGTTACTCCTGATAAGTTTATTACTAAGCAAAGCTTTTAAACATTAAATATGCGCGAATTTTTTCAGTTCTGTACATTTTGACGATTTCTCTAATTAAAACAAATGCTTAATACAAATATTGTCACTATTTCTGTTTTTTTTATTAACGTTTTTTATTCCTTTAAAATTGAAGAATTTTTAAGGCTTTTCTAAGTGTACTGCTCATTTGAATGTAATGGTCACTTTGGCTTGGACTCAAAGTGATCACTACCCCTGTATATAAAAAATTAATAAATAATAACGATGATTCAAAGAAAAATTAAATAATTTTTATTAGTAATTTAAATCTAATTCATATTGTCTAACAGAATTCAGCTTTCAATGGTTGGGCAGGAATAATACTCAGTCGTACAAAATTTTGCTTCTAGTGGCAGATTTGAAATTTACAATCATTTTACTTTCTCGTAAACGTAGCACAGAGAAAATATAGTAATCGCCGAAAAATTCGAACTCTAGATTTTGATGAATCTGCACGTTTTAGTTCTCCCTGAGTTCGAAAAACAGATTTCTGGAAAATGCCTGTCTGTCTGTGTCAAAGAAAACTCGAAAATTTTTTGAGCTTGACGGTTGATATTTAGTATGAACTTTACCACCAAATTTGGAGATTTTTATCAAGTGTTGAGGAAAATCTACTCAGAGGAAGTCTTTATGTCCGGCTGTTAGAATATAATTTAACACTACATCTATGAAATACAGGGAGCTAGATGGATAAAATTTAACACACAGAATTAACATCCATTGTGTAGACACAATTCAAATTTGGAGGCAAATCCAACAAGAGTTGACCGTATATGTGTTCAGAAACATGTAAACACAATAATTCAAAATTGCAATGAGCTCACTATATAAAATTTGGTATGGGATTTTGTGACTCCAATTCTAGTTCTGCTTCAAATTTTTGTTTCAGTCAACTGGGGAAAAGGCGTCTAAAACAAAAATTTCATTTTAGGATACTATTAACCGCATGCCAGGAATTAATTGTGAAATTACCCATCAAGATGGCACGTTAGATTCAGTCAAAACGCCAAATTCATGCCAAAGGTTAATGTTTCGTAACTATGACATGCCAGTGCTATACAAGGCGTTCTCTGGGATAATGCTTTTATTACAACGTATAGGGAAAAGATTTGGAGACATCACTCCCGCTGGTTTTCCTTGAGACCTTATTTTTTATCGTGATTTTTAACTAGATTATTTATTATTATTATGAAACAAAACGTCTAATTTTAGGATTTAATTTAAATAAAATCTCTTCAAAAGGACAGAAAATCAGTTGAATTATTTCTTGCTACTACAATTTTTTCACAAAACATAATATCAGATCTATGATAAGAGTCATCTGAAACATTTTGATTTGCATAAGTAAAAAATATAAAGATTTTATTTTTTATGAAAATAAAATAGCATTTTTATTTAAACACGCATAGGATGCTTTAAACTCATATTTGATTGTTCGAAGCAATTTCCAATATTCTTTTCCTTATATCATTATGACGGAATCACAAAGGAGTCGTATTGTTTGCTTTAAAAACTCGTAATAAAAGAATACTTTCCGCTATTATCGGTGAAGTTAGGTTTAATTTAAAGCACATATTTGCGTTTATGTTAAATGATATTTTTTCCTTAACGAGATTCAACAAAAGCTGATAGAGATTTTCACGAACTTGCAGATGTCCTTTCGTTCTTTCAAAATTTAAGTGTTACTATCGTAATGATCGTAACCGTGAAAATAACGTTATTGATGGGCTTCCACACACCTACATTATATTCGGTGTTAGAACAGAAGCTCGTATGTTTGTATAACATTTGTGTACCAAGAAATTTGAGGGTCAGTGGTTAACTATCAAGCATTTTGTTAACTATCAAGCATTTTTCTTATTAGTCAAACAGTTAGTAATGACTAATAAGAAACAATGCTGAAAGAGATTGCTACATATTAAACGCTATCTACCAGTGCGAATGTTTTATCGAGTGAATTTTAATATAACTTTTATAAAATTTGGATAGATTTCAATAATTTATTTGGATATTTTCCTTGCTATATTTTATGAAAACTACATTATTTTTCAATAAATATAGATAAAAAGTGTCATTATCCGAACATAAGCCTGAGCTAATTGACACTAGGAAAGTCATTAGTAGATTTTATGACATTTGGGTACCAGGACATTTGCGCAACAGTTATAAACTAACAAGCAGTTGTATTCTTACAGTCATTTCTGACTAATAAGAAGTAGTGCTGGAAGAAATTTCTGCATATCAAATGCTATTTATCATTATGAGATCCGTGAATTTTGAATAATTTTTATAAAATTTGAATGATTTCGATAATTTATTCAGATTATTTCCATGTTGTATTTTATGAAAACTACACTGTTTTTCAATAAATTTAGATAAAAATGTGTAAAGAAAATAAGAAATGATATTTCTTCTCAATTAAATAATACATTTCCGTAATATAAACAATATATTCTTTTTTTAAATATATATAAGTTCTATAATTTTTAATACCTAGCATTTGAACTATCAATTTATTACTTTTCTGAAACACAACGCCCTTTATTAATCGAACGATACTGGGTTTAATTCTCATTTGATTAATAATTAGTCTGGATACAAAAATGCATATTTTATTACCATTTAAAAAAAAGTTATTTATTGAGCTTGAAGAAAAGCTAAGTGATTAATTATGAGGAATTTACTATTCACTGAGCAACTAATTTTCACATTGAACTACTTATTACTTCAATACATTTTTATAACAATTAATCAAAAATTACGAGTTTTATATAACATTACTAATAATTTTAACATTTTCATTCCGTTTATGCATCAAATTTTAGTTCAAATACTAATATAATTTGCCCTGGATCCACTGGTCAAATATGCTCGCATACAAAAATCAGATTTAGCATATCTACTCCAATCCATCCACTAAAACCTTTTGTCGATGACTGAAGGTTTTAGTGGATGGATGCTAATATGTCCTATACCCAAGAGTTCCAATACGTCTGGCACCAGCTTGTACATAATGAAAATTTTTTTTATTTGCATCCGCAAGTTTTAATGAAAGTCATCGAAAATTTTCTTTACATTAACACCTTTCAGTGTACTCTTTTTCTCCAGTTTAATTTCATTATTATTTCTTTTTTTAGATCGATTGGTCCGAGGAGTATTTTGTACCGAAATGCTATCAGAACTGGTATTTTTCGTGCTTTTACGTTAGTTTTAGTCCTAGCACTTAGTTCAAATTTCAAGTTTCCATTTCAATACTTTCAGTTTTCCAGGAACCATGTCTTAGAAAGAAAAAGAATTGGTGAAATTTGATTGATTTAACATTAAAGAATTGATAAAAATAATTAAAAAAATATATATACTTTTTTTATTTGTATACACAAAAGAATATTTTATTCAAATTATTTTCTTTAAGTTTAAAGTTAACCTTTAAAGTTTAATTGCTAATTCATTATTACAAATATTACGTATTCTTCAAGGCAGTTTTAATTAAATTTATACCAGGCGGCATCACTCATACGGAATCAAGTTTAACTAGAGCAGTCCATTAATTCAATTTAGTTCTTTAAATATTAAAATAATGTATCGCCATTGAAAATATATAAATGTATAAAATATCAAAATTCTAGCTTATCAGGAAGAGAATGAAAGAAGACCGATGGCAAAATTTCAAATTTGCAGATATGAAACAAATCAAGTTAAATAAAATACATGAAAAACCAGACAGTGAAGGGTAAAATTCTTTTTTTAGTTTATACTCTCAAAAGCTTGTAAGTCGCATTATAGTTTGATATGGATTCAAATATAAAGAAGTATAAGCATTTGCTTCGATGCGCAAATAAGCTTTAAGCTTACAAGCCAAGTACATATGTCTACTTAGCTAAAGAACTATTTTTTTTATTTGACAAGATATGGAATATTGTTTGATCTCATGGGTATTTACTATCCAGGTACAACAGAAACATTACATCTATGGGAAGAAATATGTGAAAATTAAGAGAAAGGTATTGAAGTGCTTATCACAAAGATCACGAATATTGAATATTTAGTTTCAGTGTTGACATTTAAAACATTCAACAGCATTTTTTTTCTAATAAAAAACATGGCATTGGTGATAAGTAATTAACATGCATTTTGCTGATAGATTTTAACTAAACAGGGCATTAAGATATTGATATTTGGACATTAGCAATAAGACATTATTTTAACAGCTATGTATATATATATAGTTGGAGTTCTATGAATTCATTTTATTGTCTACCAATACCAAAAGATAGTGATATAATATGTATGTGATATAATATAATATGACTGATATAATATGTATTTTTTCACTTCTTATTGAGTAATAAGCCCTTCATTTTTCTCAAGCCAGGTAGAATGTGAAGGCGGCCGCGGCCTATTGAATAATAAAAACAGTTGTCGGTAACATATCGAGTTAAAATATAAGGCTATGTATTGGTAGTTTATATATGTTTATATATAGCATTGCACATTGCAAGAATTTACTAAAGGAAAAGCGAGTTAAAGGTGAATAAACTGTTCTCATTTTAACATAAATTGTGCAAGACCTAATTTAAATGCAGGGAGTATACACAAAACATTAACGTAAATCGTAAACTTAGTTCTTAAGAAATTTGACTTAAATTGATTTTATTTTTCACTCATAAATGATTACACAAATATAATCAAGAACGGCAGCAGCAATTACACACTGACGAAACAATGAACAAAGAGCAGAACATTGTTCTTTTCCTGTCACAACTTATATCTTGCACACAACACATGTAAGAGGATAGCAGAGGGCGCTAACTTCCAATGCCTTGGCAATGTTGCCAATGCAATGCTTTGCGTTTCTCATTTAATTACGATAAAAGAAAACTAGGCCAGATAGTACGGAAGCCGAAGATTCGCGAACCGGATAATCGAGAGTGCACTGCATATATAGCTTTTGAAGAAAACGCATATTTTGATGTAAATTTTAGTAGTTATTTACAAAAAACTAGGTTTGTTCTAGAGAAAAAAATTGTTACAGTTTTTCATTTTTCTTTGTAACATTACATATGTAACATATTTTAGAGTGTAACTAACTATTATCTAAGAATTGTATTCAAAAATAATTTTTTTGTGTAATGAAGGGAATTATCTATGATGTATTGGAATTTTTTCACCACTATTTACATTAAACAATCATAAATCCACTTCTAGAGCTCTCAACATCAAATCCATAGTCTATTACATTCTGCATAACATAGCGAGCTCTAACTATAAATTTCATTAAAATATCTTTTTGTGATATGGTGATATCGTACAGTAGAATTATGAAAAAAACTCGTTCTTCAAAAAATGCATTTAAAATTTTTAAATGCTTATAAATAAGCATTACTTAACATGTCAGTTGTTTGTTATAAATTGGCTTCTAATTGACATAGACACAGAATAAAGATATTACTAGAAAGAGAAACTTGCCTATTTTTTGAAACTGCAAAAAATAAAAATGCGAACTTCTATCCAAATTCATAATTTTTTGAAGTCCTTGCACACATAATCTTTAATTCATCTTTGCCATCTTCTTTGGCTTGATTCAGGTCCAATCGTGGCTCTTTGTAAAATCAACAACAAAAAAGAAGTGACCCCCCTACACCCAGTGGGTGTAATCTCCCCAAAACGTTCTCTCATACACTCTAATAAAAATATTATCCCACAGAATACCTTGCATAACATTGGGGCACAATAGCTACGAACCTTTGGTATGAATTTAGCATTTTTACTGAATCGATCTTGTCATCCTTAGCGAGTTATTTGGCGATTAATCCCTGGCATGTGGTTTATTGTATCCGAAAATCAAATTGTGTTTTAGACTCGTTTTTTCCAACCGACTGAAACAAAAAATTAACACAAAAATACATTTGTACTCATAAAATTACATATTAAATTTGATATGCTATTTAAATCATTGCATCTTTGAGTTATCGCGCTTACATGTTTCTAAAAGTGCAGACCAACAGAACTGCTAATCCTTGGTGGATTTTTCTCAAAACTTGTCTATACTATAGATGTTAAATCCGTGTATAGAATTTTATTTGTCTAGCTCACTTCGTTTTGTAATTATCGTGTTAACTTATATTCGAACAGCCAGACAGGCGGACTTCCTTTGACAGATTTTACTCAAAATTAGATAGAAATTGCAAATTTGATGTGAACACCGTATACCAAATTTCAACCGAACTAACTGAAAGCATTTTTGAGTTATTTTTATCACAGACAGATAGACATTTTCTAAAGATGTGCTTTTCGAATTCAGTGAGGTCTAAAACGTGAAGATTCGTTCAAAATCTCAGTTCGAATTTTTTGACGATTACTATTCTTTCTCTATATTGCGTATACGAGAAAGTAAAAAAAGAAATAGATGAATAATAAAAATATTTTATTTGGTAGTATGCAGTGGTGACGTCTCTTTACTTCTTATTTTCTGCTGGATTTTTTTTTCTTTCTTCTACATGCATGTTTCTTTCTTATGGCTACGGAATGTGAACATAAAAAGGCTCTTGGATTTTGGTAGAATTTCTCGGCTCAAAGGTTGACACTGAAACTGAGGAACAAAAGTAGATAGAGGAATGATACAATTTTGTATTGTTAGTTTTTATTAAATAAATTTTGAATTGATACTTATTATTTAGATATTTACCTATACTAATAAAAATGTAGTGAATAAAATTTTGAAATTCCAAAAATTTCAAAATTTCAGAAAATAAATTAACATTAATTTTGCGAATCGGCGTAATGCAGTTTCAATAAGATCAGTTTATAAATATTACTGCTAAGAGCATGTTTTCCTTCAATTTATAAATATTCATTCCGGATAAAAAAAATAAAGAAAATGAATATTCTTTTTATATAAATTTTATTTTTCCTGTCCGAAAGCGTAGTAAGGTAAATGATCACTATGTTTTGTTGGAAAACAACATGAATTCCATCGAAACTTTGCGACACTCTAAAAAGCAACATTTTTTAAAACCATCAATTTTAGCTCTATTTTGCTTCAATTAATCTTTCATTGTGAATTTAATTGAAACTAACCGCTTTGGCTACCATCTTGTTCGCTTACATTGACTTTTTAGGCTATTAAATGACTAATATGTAACGCATTTTTAAAATTTTTTATGTTGTTATTTAATATGTTTGAAAAGCATGAATTCAACTGAATCAATTTACTGCAAATTAAAATGTGTATACATACAAAAAAAGTGGAAGTGAAAGTCCCAATACGGAGTTAGTGATTGGCAAAAGCATTGAATGTTTTCGTGGTTTCGTTTAAATTCCATCCTAACATTTCAAAATTGTGCAGCAAGCAGAATTAAAAAAAATATTATCACAATTAAAGAAAAATTACACTGAAATGAAATTGATATTATTAAATAAGTAATTTTTTTTAATCTTGAGATAATATGACAACCATTTTTGTAAGATATTTGTTTTGGAAACATATTTACCTCAATTTCCATAAGCAAGTTATAGCGATTATCTATCCAACGAGTTTTTGCGCTAGATTAAATTTTCTGTTTGAAGTATATTTTTTAATTTTGTTTATATCTTTTTTTTTCATCTGACTAAATGGACACTTTGGTGCCATAATGAACACCCTTCAGAAAATTTAAAATAATATTTTTTAATTCCATTAATTAGCTGAGCGAAGAGATGAATTCAATGCAATTGCGAAAGCGTTTAATAAAGCAGTCTGAAATTCATGCAATGGTTTGTTCACATTTGATTATTGCCATTCGGCAATAAGTAATAAAACAGATTTCTATGTGTAACTTACTTTAGCCCTTATGCATAGATAAAGTAGCCAGAAAATTCTGCAAACAATGAAATATTCTTCTAACTAATTGCAAGAAGACAACACAGCTTTTTTTGTAAGATAAGAAATTTAATTATTTTTTTGTTGGTTAAGGCGATTTTCTTCAGCTATTAATTTCTTTCTGCTGCAATAGTATCTTATTGCTATTTGCTGAAAGAAAGGAAGTGGTCGGTGTACGGAGACAGTAGACCACAGAGAATATTTTCCTTCTCAGAACCGCAGATCTCGTTTTCGAAATATCTAGAAATAAATTTTTTTTTAAATTGATTTTTTTTTCTTCGTGAAAATTTACGTTAAAAAAGGATGATTCCTTTAAAATGGGAGTAGAAAGATTAATTTGAATTTTCTATATCAAATATTTAAGACGATGTTTCCAGTCTCATAATATTTCAAAGTTGAATAAAATAATATTGATAAAGAAAAAAATACAGTTTGATTTTTAACACAAGGCGGAATGTGTTATAGACAGAATTAATAGATCAGCACTAGTGGCGGATTCGGGCATCTTGCTGCACAAGGCAATGCACATTATAATAAAGTGGCTTCATAAATTCGCCAAATTAGATTCATATTTCAACATATTTTTAAAATAAAGAATTTATTAATGATTTACTTTATTTTGCAGCACCTCTTTTTCCCCTTGAGCAGAGAGCGCCCCCTTGTGGCGTTTTACAGAAGACAAGCAGTTGGATGGCAGACCTGCATCCTGAGGCCGACTTTTCCCCCCTATGCGCAGCCCTTACGCTAACACCGAATGCTTTCGGCTGGAAACAGTTGAATCCCTCCACCATACTGTTTTCTTTAACCTAATTTTCTATGTGTATAATAAGTGTTTGATATATAATGATAATAATAAGTGTTTGTAAATTTTGTAGTGTAGCTATGTTTGTGAAAATTAAAAACAGTGTATTTAAAACCGGGCAGTTCCTGAAAAAAAAAAAAAAAAAAAAAAAAAAAAACCACAACAGAGTCATTTTAATATTTTTTTTGCTTTGTATTTTAAATATTATTAAAGAGAATACAATTGGAGATTTCGACAAATTTCTTTGTTTCAGACTTCCCTGAATTCGAAAATTAATGTTTTGGAATTATGTCTGTCTTGTCTGTGGGTGAGGATAGAAAGTCCCCACCCCAACATTAGAGGTAAAAGCCAAAGAGGAAATGGAAGGCAAAAAATATTGTATATTTTACAATATATATTTCGTCCGATCAGACTGTACATTAAGGATGGCAGTAGGCACTGCAGAGTTTGGCTCCTTCTTTTTGGTTGGTAATGACTTATTCATGCCTCAGAAATTCATATAAACGGCAATTATTGATGGGGGTGGTGGTAACTATATATAAATGGATAACTTCCATACTCTTGGGAGTCACTATGTTTTGTACATAGGTGAGTGTCAAAGCTGCGATTCTTCTTAACCCTTTCAAGACCGACAGGACATTTATAAACCAAAGAGAAATTTATCAAATCGGTCTTTTATCAAACGGAAATTTTGACATAATTGGAAAGTATTGGGGAAAAAAGTAATTGCAAATTTCTATGTCGATTTGTCAGAGTTGTCATTTTTATTTCTGAAATCTTTGTTTTGGTTAATATTTATTTTAGCTTCTTCTTTTTTCTTCTAATTCTGCTTTCAGAAATATTGCATGTTGGAAGTCTTGTTTTATCTAAATATATTTTAATATATAAACTACCTATTCTTTAATGTGCATGCGCCAAATATATCTAGTTCTAAAGGAGTTTTTAGAAGTGATTCAGTATATAAATTGCCATGAAAAATAGTGATGGATATCTCGAATCCTGAGGAAGTTCATTTTATGCGGCCGCTCTTTCAGTAAACAAGTCAATTTAGTTAGTTTCAAATTTCAGCATATTTTAAACCTGTAAATGATTTATTTTTAATTAATCATTTTTATTATATTAACTTGAAAATATATTAGTTTTTATTCAAAATTCAATGATTTCAAATTCAATATGGACTCCCTTGCACTCACATTGATTGTATCAGAAATTGAATTTTATAAATATTTGAGTAATTAGTAAACCTAATAAAGCATAGGAATTTGACCGAATACATTTGATAAAGTATTAATATTATCCTAAAATTTTACAATTCATAAAATTTGGAATTCTTACAAACTTATTTACTTGACAATTAGATAATATTAATTGATACTGGTAATTATTTTCAATCAATATAGTTGGCACCATTTTGACCTATAGGTTCAAGGCAGCCTAGACTACCTAGTTGGAAATTCACCTCTAATGTTAAATACGATTAATTATTTTAAAACTAATTTACATTAAAAAACACATTTTTTTCCAATAGATATTAATAGATGGCAGCACAAATAAAGAAGTGAAACGTTTTATTTCTATCATATATATTAGTTAATTATCACTTTAAAAAATATTAAAATGTTAAAATTTCATTTAAAAAAATATGGCAAATGCTTTTTAATTAAGAAGTGACTGATGCTTAGCTGAAAAAACAATTAAATCACTGATATCTGCATAAAAGCATGTTTGAAATTTTAAACGCTTGACGGAAAAAAAATACACCTTCATATATTTTAATTTCATTGTTATTTCTTTTTTCTTTTCTAGCAATATCAGTTCGCTTTGTTAATTAAATAGTTAGAAAAAATCTGAATTCACATTAATTTCAATAGATATTTAGGAGTTTATTAAAAATTATTTTAATAAATGCATTTTAATAAAAAAAATTTCCTGCTTAAGATTAAAAAAAAAAAAATCGTAAAACAGTTGAAAGTGATAGTTTTGGAGGAAACTATCCAATTTTCGGTCTGTTTATATATTTATATTAAGGATTTTCTTAAAATTTCCAATGAAAATTGAACTTACAATAGGATCTTAACCCCCCCCCCCCCCTTCATATAAAAACCGTTTTTATTTAATTAAAGAAAATCTAATTCAGAAACTTATTATCTACAAATCTAAAAGTTTTGATGAATTTCTACAAATTCAACTCAATACTTTTAAGGAAAACATTAAAATTAGTTAATAAATTTGAAATAAAGCTGAAGTTTCATGCTTTGTGATTTTATTATACATGTTTGTATTTTATTTTAAAATGTGGCGAAAATTTATTATATAACTAGCCACCTTTGGAGACCAGCCGGTTCGCCAGTATTACCTCTCGCTACAATTTTCAATTAAATATTTTAAGTAACTGGTCTCTTAAAGGATTCTCAAACAAAACCTTTTTAATATTCAAATTTTGATAGTCATACCAAACGTATACTGCTGTTTAGATCGTTTCGTTCAATTTACCTTATATATTTTCTAATTTATTGTCATTTCCATTAAAACTTCAGCTTTAATTTAAAGTGGAAATGATGAAATTGCAATTAATATTAAGATATTTTTTAATAAAACCAAACGTTTTATTTTATTTATTATATTTATTGTTATTTATTAATTATTATTATTATTATTGAGTGTGAGTATTGCAAACAGAATCGCTTGGTATTTAATTCTTATGTTAACTACAAAAATGTTTTCATCATTTATGTAATATCTCAAACAATAATTCAACAAAAATTTCTGATATTCAGCATAAAATTCAGTTTTTAGTTTTGCTTTCAAAAGGATTGAAATGAAATCAATAATAATATTTTGTTCCTGCCTATAAATATATTTCAAAAATTATAATGTCTAAATTTAATACAGTAAGGTATCATATTCTGAGAAATATTCTGGACACACCAAATTTTAAATAAATGAATGATTGTTTCTATTTTCCACGATCAACTAAGACTTATTTATGAAGTTTCGAATGTTAAAAATTTAGAAAAACTCAACATTTTCATAATCTTAGGCCAATTAATCTTGAGAAACCTGCGCGCTGATTGGCGTATTTTCTTTGAAACGATCGATGGAAAATCTAAAATTATCCTTTTTTTTTATTGAATAGTGATATTCAAATTTTCATAAATCAGTCAGTTTAAGTGATTGATTTAATTGATTGAAAATTAACTCTTTTTATTTAAAATATTAGTGTTTCAAGAACATTTTGTTATTCGTAATTTCCACAGCAGAAGCTTAATGTAAAATCAAAAATTCGTTATTTATTAAAGCATTTATTAAATCAAGTTACATAAAATATAATCATTTTCCATTTAGACAATTTTAGCAGATCTGTGACTTACTAAAGGTTTACAAATCAGCTGTGTGGCCCTGATTTGAATGGATATCCTGTTCATATTAAACAAAACTTGCCTTAAAATATAACTGATTTATTGGATTAATAATGTAGAGAGTTTAAAAGATCATAAAATAATTTTTCTTGAATTTATTTTTTAGAAAAAAATAATATTTCATATATGTTTCCTTTCCTACAGACCGTGCCGAAAATTATATTTTTGCAGATTTTATTTCCAAAAAGATTTAATTTATTTTTAATTGGAGCTTTAATCAATGTGATGGCAACACTTTGAAAAAAGCTAATTTTTTCCCATGAATGCGAAACGTGCTCGTGCAGCTTAAATTTTATTTTTATTTTGTACGAAAAAAATTGTTGAAAAATATAGTTAAAATATTTATTTAAAAATTCATTAAAAATAGAAATTTAATTTTAAGATTAAAACATTGGTATCATTTAAAAGATAAATATTTGATCTTTAACTTCATGTAAAAATCTTTTTCGTGCGATAATATTTTCGGATGTTATAGCAGAAACACGCCAAAATTTCGCTTAATTTTTAAATAAATAAAATTCTAATTGAAAATTCGAAAAAATTTAATTTTTTACTGATGATTTTCAATACAGAGGTTGGGACATGATGGTTAAATACCCCACCCCACTCCCATAAAAACTTTTTTAACTAAGAACTATTTAAACCAATTTAAAAAAGTTAGTGGTGTGTACATGTTTCATTAGCATTCAAAGGATTAAACAATTTCTAATTGTTTTATTTATTTTTAGCTTAGTTTGTTATGCCTCATTGTTCTCTAAACCAATGAAAATGATTTGGAAATTATTTTCATGGGCGTATAAATAGAAGTTAAAAATTCGATGAAAAGAAAGTTTAATTAAAAATAAAAATATAATTCTAATTAAAATTAATAATTTCTAGTTGAAATAAAGAAATTCTAATCTAATCAATTAATAATCATTAAAATGTCTTGTAAATAGTCTTTCCGTTTATGCTTAATTCATGTTATCCTATTATTTGGGGGGGGGATAGAGAAAGCAAAATGATATAGTTTTGATAGATAATCAGTTTAGAAAAAGTAATCGTAAAGAAAGACTTGCCTGGCATTCCAACGAACTGCAAAAAATTCAAAAGATAAAATGAAAAGTTTTATTTAATAAAAAAAAAATTAAAGATTGATGATACGGTTGGATGATGTCTGTTCTACCAAGAGAAGTGACATTGCGTGATTATTACGTTCACCAACCAAACTTGCAGCTTCTATTTTACTGTGTTTTTATTATTTCTAGCAAAGAAATCCGTCACAGCATTTGCAGTCGGTGCGATTATTTCGAAAAACAATACAAGAAAATTTGTAAAATCTAAATATCTTAAAATTTTTCGGTTTTAATAATAATAATAATAAAAAATATCGAAAAGCGCCAAAGCTTCTTTCTTTAAGCATTAAAGTTTATTTTTGGTCATATCTCCATTCTTTGTAAAAGCTTAGCGTTGAACTGTGTACAAAATTATAATTGATTATAAGAAATGCTCGACTATATACTTCAAGAATAAGAAGCTAAAAATACTAAATATTCATACAAATGCCGGATTATTCTCTAAAATTTTCATTTAGATCATTTCAAAACTCAATAAATAGATATTTTTAGATTATTCATTTAATGAACAACTAATTGCAAATTAGTGAAATTTCTGAAAACTTTGGATCTTTGAGAACAGAACACAAATTTGTTAAATTAACTAAATGAATATAAAAGCGTAAGTTTAAAAGTTACGCCCTCTTTCCATTTGATAGACACATTATGCTCAATTCAAACTTTAAAAAAACAAAAACAGAAGCGACATAAGGGTGCATATTGAGCTAATGACAGATTATCGGTGTTTATCTTACGTGAAAAATTTCATATTTTGTAATCCAATAGAACATTTATTCAGGGTATTTACATAAAATCAAGCGGCATCCTGGCCTAGCGGTAGCGCGTCTTCCCCGTGATCTGGCGTCTCAGGTTCGAGTCCTAGTACGGGCATGGTTGTTCTCTACCCGGTGTTCTATCTGTGAGATATGTGAAAGATACCCCCTCCCTCTCTAAAAATGGCTTGTGCAAGCGAGTGTGTGAGTGTCATCTTCAGGGGAGCTAAAGTGACAGGAGCTAAAGACTTCTGCCCTCGGGTGCTCAGGGGTCCTTAACATCAGTAGTTATTGCACCCCCCCCCTCCCATATGTCTTGGACTTGGTTTGAATTGGAGCTCAATCCAAGGGGAATAAGCAACAACAACATAAAATCGACATAATCATAAAGATTATTAACGAAACGCCTACTGTATCAACAATATTTATTCAATTTCAGAAATAAAATTTGAATTTAAATAACATATTTCTGTATTTCAAATACTGTAAATTAGAATTCACGATTTATATATATCATAGCTGCTCGGAAGCAAAATCTTTCACTGGCTTTTAGAGTACATTTACAACTCCAAATGCTGTACATGGGTATTGAAAGCATAATTCACACACATATTTCAGTGTAATAACTAAAATAAAGATAAATTTCTAAGGATTAATTTAGAAAACATGCTTACATTTATATTACATGTAAATGTATTGTTACGAAATTTCTTTACCGGGATTCGTTTGGATAGTGGGAGTGATATGGTGTAAAGAACGCTCAATCAGCAGGCAGGAGTAGAATAAAAACAACGACGTTTATTTACACGAAGACACACAGGACAGCACAAAAGCGACAACTATATACAGCACAGAAGACGATTATCTTCACCCGAGACGTGTAGCATACAACAGCAGCATACAACCAGAATCTACTGCAGACAGTAGCGCACAGCTCAGTTCAGCACTAGCTTGCCTCAGTCGCTTCCGACTACTCCGTCTTCTACTTCTCCAACTCTGACTCGGATTACTGACTTCCTTCTCTGGCAGCTACAGCCTCTTTTATAGGTCTCAGGAGGCGGGGCTAGAAGCCTCTCAACCAATCAGGAACGTTCGAGGCGTATCTCGGTTCCTATTGAACGGATCGGGAAAATTCTCGAAGTTTCGGGTATAATCTATTTTGTCGCCAAAGTCGCCAAATTGATCGCCAAGTTTGTCGCCAAGCTCTGAGACTTCCGACGCACCACCTGGACTCTGTCCCATTCAGATGACTGTAAAACTTTCTTTCTGTTGATGGAACAAACTATGCTGGGAAGCAGCATTACGGATTCGTAACAGTATTATATATTTTACTTACTTAATATGTACGCCACAAAAGTTTTTACTACAACTTTCCATCATTTGCCAATTTAAGTGTCAGATATTAGAAACCCAATACAAACTTTTTTTAACTTGAAAATCTTCATGTATTAAAATTGAAAAACAAGTGAGCAATAGTATTTTCTAGAAAATTCTCGCTTCTTAGACTAAATAAGGCAAGACGAGTTGGACAATGGATGTTTTACGATGATGCATTAACGTCTTATAAATATAAATATCTGATCATTTGGAGAAGTTTCTATCATTATGGAATTTGCTAAAAATATGGCTATAAAATCTTGGAAATGTCATAGAATACAAGGGTTTTTATGAGTTCCCTGGATCATCAGATTTATATTCATTATATTATTTCCATTGAGATTAATTATAAATAATCCACACTCCATGAGGGGAGTACACAATAAGTAGGCCGGGTTGGCCTGGTTTGTAGGGTGGTGGACTCGCATCCCTTGGGCAGTGAGTTCACACCCCGCCAACTGAAGACTCTCCATGTTTAAGGTGACTGGTGCACGTATAAATCTGCCGTGGTCACAAAGTCCTCCAAGTCGAGACAATACCACTGGGGAGTACTGGTTCAGAGGTGATCGTTCTCTGATTCAGGACTAAATTCCGATCTGTGGATGAGTGAATGAAATGCATGAATGAAGTCCGCCCGGCAAAAAGGGTTGTGATGCATGAATAGTTAAGTCGTACTCTTGGCCGTAGAGGCGCTAAAAATCTCGATTCAAAATCGCTGACTTTGTCAGCTGGTTTATCTATGACAAGTGCCATAATAAACAATAACACATTATTGTTACATGTATATCTGTAATACCAATAACGTTGCTTAATTTAGAAGAATTTATTTTGCAAATACGTTTCTGTATTTTAAACGAAAAAAGTTATTTTGGAAAAATGTTATGCGAAAATAACTTTTTTTTAAAGTTACTACTTACTTTCTAATACTTCTCAAATCAATAAATATTTATTATTAATTATAAATATGTTATTTTATTTTGCAATAAAATTATTTAACGCTGTTCATCATGTTATTTTTTCAGCAAGCTGCGTTAATTTTTTTTAATTATTATTTGTATAGTAATTGAATATCTATTTTAAGTGTTTTTATTGAATAATTAAAGCAATAAATTTATAATCATGTTTTCAATCACTCCCGAACATTTTAATTTATTTAAAGTTAATAATTAGTTCCTAAAGTAATTTTGTATACAGCCCCCACTTACTTTAAGCAATTATTACTAACTCAATCTCTGTCTTTAAACAATGGAATTGTTTTTTATTGTACGTGTTACCCCTTAAGTGTTTTATTTTCTTTACTATATAATAAGATGACACCTCCTATTTTGGGAATATTTTCTTATTTTGATTCAAATAGAAGTCCATTGAATACTTTACTTATCTATGTATTCGAAGAAATTTTAATATTGAATTATAATCGTTATGAATGGTTTATTTTTTGCTTACAGTTATCAAAATTCAATAAATCGATGCATGTATGGCAAGCGGGCAAAATAGTTAAGCGGTTAAGGTGTCAAAACTTTTTTATTGAATATGAATATTAGGATTTGGGAAAGTTAAAAAATTTATAACTTCTTCCGAATTAAAATTAAAATACTTAAAATGAAAGAAATCATTAATTTTATTTCATTAATTTAAAGGAATATTTATTTCAACAAAAAGTTTAAATAAATACACCTTTTTTTTATGCATTAAATGCTATAACTCTAAACTAGGTTTTAATTTACTCCTATGTTATACCTATTAAAAAAGATTTCATTACAAGACCATTAATTAAAGCAATTTTTATTCCATTTGAAATGTTTTGTTTTATGAAATATGTTCTCACGCTAACTTTAATTGATACTTTTCGTCATGCGTTTTGCTTTGTTTTCTATTTGCAGGTTTTTAATTATTCATTTACTTAATTTTTCATTTTTAATATTTTTTTTTTTACTTTCTCGTGTACGTAGTATCATAATCGTCAGAAAATTCAAACTCGTGATTTTAAGAAATCTTTACGTTTTATACCTCCTTCAGTTCGAAAAACACATATTTGGAAAATGTCCGTCTATGTGTCTATCGGTCTGTCTATGATAAAGATAACTCAAAAATGCTATGAGCTAGACCGTTGAAATCTGGTGTGCTTTCTTTACGTTAGATTTGTTCAGATAAAGTCCATCTCTCCGAATGTCCGAATATAAGTTAAAACGATAATTATAAGACGAAGGGAGCTAAATAGATAAAATACGGTACGCGATTTAACATCTATAGTGTATAAACCTATTAAAGGTTGAGCCAAATCCAACGACGGGTTGACTGTCTGTCGTTCTGTAATTTCTGAAACATGTAAATGCGATATTTTAGAAATACAATGACTTAAATATACCAAATTTGCGATTGCACCAATAGGTTTACTTGCTTCACACTACTTTTTTTTTTGGAGTTTTCAATTGGTATGTTCTTTGCTTTCATATTTTAATGAATTTTGGTTTTATGTTGAATGGCCTATTTGTTGTTCTGTTTTGAGCAATTTTGTAATAATCTTACTTGGATTTAAAAATTTGGAAATAATTTTCTTGCTACTGTGTAATTTATTATTTTTAATTTTGTGATACTAATTTTATCTCCATACCCTCAATTCCCTATGATTTTCGGATCACGAAGGGTCAATTTTTTTGGACGAAAGTCAGACCCCTCACAGAAAAAAAATCCACGGTTTGGATCCCTGCTTGAGGATGACTCTTGAGAAAGTCTTCAGGCCGGATTCTTAATTTCTTCCATTTTAGTTCTTTTGTGTTAAACTTAATATTTATTTCTAATTTGGTGAAGTTCATTTGTGTTTTAGCTGTATCAGCATTCCCTCTAAATACAATGCATCTTTCATTTGTTTGGCTAAGGAAATATATATTTTTAGGTGAATTTCATAAGGATTGCTTTTGTATTGATAGTTTCAAATTTGGTATGGTATTTTATGGCTACAAGTGCAGATTTTTAATGAATTTTTGTTTCAATTGATTGGGAAAAACACATTTAAAATAATGATTTGATTTTCAGTTGTTAGTAACACATGCTAGAACTAAATCGCCAAATAATTCACTAAGGATGACACGATAAATTCAGTAAAAATGCTAAATTCGCACCATAATGCCCATCAATATTTCGTAGCTACTGTACACCAATGCCATGCAAGACGTTCTCTGGTATAACATCTTTATTAGAGAATATGAGAGAAAATTTTGTAGAGACCACTCCCGCGAGTTTCATTCGTTGCATATCTATGTTTTAGGATTTATTGAACTACCCTCATTTTATTTTCAAAATTTATTGTCGATTATAGCAGCGGCAACTGACGACTGAGTTGTGGTTTTTGAGCCTTATGTTTGCATTCAGCAACTTTGTCTCTATAATGGAGGGAAAAAAGAAAGTAGGCTGAAGCATAAAAGTTCAAGGATGTCTTTAGTATTTTTTTTTTCAACCATGAGTTAGAAATTAAAAAAAAGAAAACAATGACTGATTTTCTTGCCTGATAACTGATTGGTGGAAATCCATCCAAAGGACAACGGGGCAATTCTTAGCTTTTGCTGAGAGCTTGTTGTTAGGTTCTTTCAAATTCTGGCAAATAAATAAGAAGTTTCTATAGATTTGATTTCTCGGTAAAAGTAGGCCTTGGTTTTAGGTAAGAATTATATATCCGGATATATTTTCTTTGATATTACAGCAACGATTGAGTATTAAAAAAAATAACCAATTTAAATGGTTATAACTAAATAAAAATAACTAAAAAAAATGGAAGATATTATTTTAAGATATATTTAAAGGTAATTTGAATTAAGTAATTTATTTAAATGATAGAAAAAATTAAGGAAATAAAGTAGTCAAGAATGAAAAGCTTTAAATTTTAAAGTGTTGCGTTTTTATTTGATAATATATTTCGAGGTCATTGAGGAGAGAACTTTAAAATTTTGCTTAACTTTATTAAAAATCTAATTAAATTTTGGAAAAAATCTTTCCCAATTTTCAACTGCTCTCAAAAAAGTATTTACTTTCCAACTTTGTTAGCGTTACATCCTTTAGGTGCTTTTTCCCATAATGCATATGTCAGTAGGCAATTTATAATAATAATTTGATAGTAAATAATATATTTCATAACATATAAACATTATGATGTTAAAGGAAGTTTGTACACATAACACTTGTTTTTTACTTCCCGTTTTAATAGCTATTTATTTAATTAAATCCCACGAAGAAATCAATAGATATGTTTTATTGGAATTTTGTATTTATTAAAATCCATCTTTCTTTTTCATAAATACTTTATTTAAAAAAATGAAAACAAATTTTTACTTTTCCCAAAATTTATTATTTGGTAAATGTTTATAATTAGCTCCTTCTAAATGAGAATTTGTCTAGTCTTAAAAACACGGCGAGTCCGCCAAATTTCAATATATCAAGTAATAATACTTTAAATTTGTAATCAAATTTAACACAATTAAGATCTAAATGTTCCAGTGCTTTGTGCCTTATTTTTTAAAAGAAGGAATTAAAAAGTAATTTATTTTTCAGTAAGTTTCCAATAAATTATTATTTTTCAGTCTTATCAAGTAACAAAGGTGATAACAAAGGTGAACGCAAAAAGAGGCTAATTCCGGAATTTTTTTCAATCCTTAAAGAATATCAGTGCACAGGTGCGCGTTAGTACACAAGCAAACTTACACACACATAGAGAGGTTGAGTTTATGCAAATTTCTTTTGTAATTTATTGAGATTTTTTATTTGTATTTTAAAATATGGGAAATAAGTCACACATAATTTATAAAAAAATGGTCTATAAAATTTTTTTGTTGGAACTTTTAAAACTATATAAAAAATTTTGTGGAAAAATTAAAGTTTTAGTGAAGCATTTATCATTCCAAAGTTTTAAAATGTCTTTTCAAATTTCTGTATAATAAAGATATAATCTGAGTCAGGTTTTAAGAATGGTTATAGTATTCGGAATAATTTAAATATTATATTTAAAGACACTAATTCAAATTTCTAAATGTTTTAAAATTCGACATTAACAAATTATAATTAAAGTAATTGGATAATTGTTGAGTTTAATCGCAGTTGATTGTAAACTTCAATTTTGGTTTGGTTATATTAACGTCCCGTTTTGAAGCAACATTAGGGCTATTTTGGGACGGACCTCGTAATTTTGAACCATGGTCAGATGACGAGGACGACACCTGAGCTGGCACCCCCCTCTCCACACCACACCACACCAGCGGGAGGACGTTTGGTCATGACGGATTTAACGTGCAACTGACCCCCATACACGACGGTTCTTCGGTGGAATCGGGTCACGAACCTGAAACCCTCCGGTTCCGAAGCCGAGACCTTACCACCAGGCCACCGCGGCCCTGATTGTAAACTTCAAATCCCCTCCCCTCCTTTAAACTGGTTATGAGGTAGAGTTCCAGATTATAGAATCCGAATTGTAATAATGAATTCTGCTCAGAAAACCGTAACATATATAAGTCAGGTATTATATTATATTTGAATGGGGAGAATGTTCCACTTTCCAATATACACAATGCTAAATCCTAGAGTTTTCGCCTTGATGACTGATCTTGATTTACCATCATTTTATTTGCGTGGCATGGAGAGATCGTGACTGCAAGGATTAAAATTGCAGGGGAATTATTCAACTAAATATTAAGAATGAAACTATACATAAACAGAAAACATTTTAAATAACACTTACCATGTAAATTTAGTATTTCAGAAACAGACTTTGTTAATCTTGATGAATTTCAATTCGAAAATTCAGTTATGAAGTCCAAAGAAAAACGCTGTAGTTATCAGAGCAAATAATCTGAAGACCCACATCAAGAAAATAAAAAATGTTTATTGAAGCAATAAACTTATCCCCCAGATAACTCATAACATTCAAACATAAACTTCACTTGCGATTCAAAATAAAGATACTGCATGACTTGAGAATTGACTGAGGTTTTTCACCAAGTTCGCCAAAATTGTATCAATTATCCTAAAAATTCGACAGAAATATATCTTGGATGGCCATAAGAAATAACAACAAACATTTTTTTAAGTTGCAATAATAATTACTAAGATTACAAATTTTTAACAAAAAATTGTCAAAAATGATTCAAAGTTAAATGCACATGCAGCCGAAGGTAATTACAGTTACAAAATGTCAGAAAAAGAAGATTCAAATGTCTTGGATTTACATAGCGCTAGCGCATTGGAGTTTTGCAGTTATATTTAAAAAAACACACACCAACCAAATGAATTAGATTAAACCATTAAAATTCATTGTATTCGTAGTTTTCTTTAAGTCTGTTTCTGACTAAAAACAGAATGAACTAATATTGAAGATAATCGAAACATTACAAAAAATTTTCAACTAAAATGCGAGATGTAGTGGACTCCAGGAAATATTCTACATTTCCATTACGATAAAGGACTGAAAGTAATAATTAACTAAATGCAAATCGTCACCTGAAAATAGGTAAGTCAAATAAACCACGTAACATTCTTTCAAAAATAAAAAATTACAGGTGATTCGAGATCTTAATCAAAAATATTGTAATATACTGTTTTTAGGTTCTTTTCGGATTTGTTTTATTTTTAAAAATTTGCTATCAATTATAGCAATGACACAAACATAATAATTATAGTAATGACAAAAAATAATTATTAGTTTAGTAAAATAAATAAGCATAAGTGGTTACAATGAGTATATTTATAAATGTAAATACTAAAAAATGACGAATATTGTTGTAAATTATACTCTAAAATCAAAAAAAAAATATTAAAATTTAAGAAAAAATAATATAAGAATAGAATGGGTTTGAATAAAAAGCTGATTTTTTAAATTTCAAAATGATGCAAAAATAGTCTCGGTGCAATAATATATTGCGGATTTATAAAGAAAAAAAAATATAAAATATCGATTAATTTTTGATTAAAAATCTAATTGTAGCGGTTACAATTACTGCCTTCTCCTTTCTTCATAGGTGGCGCTACTAGAGCCACCTATCAAGTGCCATGTTTTCCCATGATTCCTCATTCTTGTCTCTTGTGTTGTCCATGCTTGCCGTGTGAATTTGTTCTTCAATATGCTTGTGTTAAATGTTTGTGCCGTGGAACCTAATCGGCTAATAAAAAGTAGTTCCTGAAACTGAACTCATTCTTTCATCCATGGCATAACACCTAATAAAGAGTCTCGTCCCTCTACATAATTAAAATTTCGAAAAATTGTTTTTTTACTTATTTCCCAAAAAGTAACCATTGACAATTTATGCTGCTTTAGGTTCAAAGATCTCCTTGTAGAGTGGTTATCATAATCTTTTATCATATATTTCCCATGATGCAATTTACAGATACCATGTCAATTTATATACATTGTTTGGTTTCTTCGCATTGGTTTGGTTTGCAAGCTTTCTCCAAAATGTTATTTGGAAAAGAGCGAAAATTTAACGGCGTTTGACAGATATTAAGACGCAATGAAAAAGGATTTTCTAAGCTGGTAGAATTCTTGCTGATATTTGTGGTTTTCTTTGTCGGCATTGTCGGTTGCTGTTTTGTCGGAAAGCCATACAACTTAAGCACACCTGTATTGACTTCCTGTGCTGCGTCTTGTAATCAGCTTGATTCCACGAAGGAAGGTGGTTTAGTAAAGTTTGGTTGAGTTATATTAACTTCCTGTTTAGAACCTACTAGAGGGGTACATTCAGAAGCAGTTTGTTATTCTGAGTCGCGATCAGATAATGAAGCCGGCATGAAATAAAGGAGAAAATAACTTTATGACAAATACAGACTAACTTTACCTGTTTAGCGGCATCTGTGGATAAAAGTAATAAACGCAATGAAACCAAATTTAATATACCCACTATAAAATAATGGAAAGATAAATTTCGAATAAATAAAAATAAAAGTATCGGGTGATCTTTTCAAAACCTTCAAGCATACTTTTTAAAAAATTCACTTGCGTACTATTGTGCAAACTTTTGGGAAACATTCTAATAGCTTACAATCTTTGGTGACTACGGTTAATACACAAATACTAGAGAACTAGAATGTATTTTTAAATATATTTTCTCAATTCGATATAAACCAAAATTTGACATAAAAATGAAATTTTAAGAACACATATCGAAATTCATATATTTAATAATTCCGTTTTTGAGTTATCGCATTAACATACTTAAGAAAGTATAAATCGAGAGTCGGTCAACCCTTTGACAGTGGTTTAAAATTTGATAAGAATCTCCATTTTAGATGTTGACATTGCATTTGGTATGTATTTTGACTTCAATACAAATATCAAATGTGATGTTTGGAACTGATCCAGTGTCAATCCACTAAGAAACAGACAATTTATATACAGCATTAACAATTTTCTATGATGTTTTGCGAAAATAACTGTCACAAAATCTGTATATTTTGATGCTTACATTTATCGATTGCATAACTGGGTAAAAACAATGTTTCATTTTACAAATTCATTAACATTTTTTTTTATTAATTTGCTTTTGTTTTGAAATGATTGCAGCTCAAAAGATACTGTTTTAGATATGCAAATTACATAATAATTTTTTTGTATTGAATAAAGTATTTAATTTTCATTTGTTTCTGCTCATTTATTTTGAAATTTTACATTGTTTCTACTAAATTTTGTCTTGATAAATTTAGGCTCCATATATTTCCTCAGCAAATAGCATCACTCAAAATGCTGTTTAAAAACAGAAGTTGTTGGAAAAGAGAGATATCTCATTACTAGCATATTGTCGGGTTTTTTTCTGTCGTAGATATATAGTTTAGACATCCAGTTACTTTAGTCTCTAGGTAATCCATTTTTAAAGATTCATTTAGAATTAAATAAGCTTCTTTTGGAATAACTTAACTTTTAATGATATTCTCTTCAAAAATGAAGGGCAAAATTTCAAAAGCAAACCGAAATGAAGAATAGTTGACAGACTGGACAAGCAAGTTGGTTGCATTAGACAGGTGAAACAGCTAGCTCCCTTTGTATTGATGCAACTCGTTTTTAGATTCCTTTGTAATTAAATGCTTAAAAAGAAATACTTACTAAGATTCTTTTTTACTTTATGTTATTCTATGTTTTCCTTCCTTTTAAGGCGAAATTTCAAACCTATCAAATTTGAATAGAATGGTATTAATTAGAAAGCTGATCAAGTTTTGTTTCTTGGACGAAAAAAAAGGAGATAAAGTTCTAAAAAATGAGATAAATATATACATATAAAGCATTTAAATTTATATATATTATGTATTTAATATATTCTTCATGATTTTCCAAACAGAGTCATTTCACCTGATGTCCGAGCCTGAGAACAGCGATATTTAGCATCTGGCTATAATTTATTTCAGACATTTCATTAAGATGCACAAAAAATTCCAAAATTAAAGTGGCAAAATGTATTTGATGTAAATCACTTATGGCAGAATTTATTTCATTTCATATATTACCATGTTACATGAAAAATAAATAAATAATTATTTGAAGCTAATGTAAAATAATTTGTTAAACTAAAAAGAAAACTAAAAGAAGTTTGGATTCTGATATATGCACTTGATGTCATACAAAGTGAAAAATGGCGAATAGAAACAAAGGAGCATTCATCAGTTAGTGACAGTGTTTAGAAAGTGGTGACTTAATTACAGCTTGGAATAATAAAGAAACCCAAAATTTGCGACATTCATTAATTAAAGAAGTTGCATTAGTCGTCAAGGAGTTTGCACGTAAAAATGTATCGATGACGAGGTGTTATAGTTTTACAGGCATATAGTCAGTGCCTCTATCTTATCCTCCACTACTCCTTCTAGAAAAATGAAACCCATTCTTAATATTTTCTGGTACCTCCATATTATCTAACTATGCTGTTAGTAGAAAGCTTTCGATCAACCTTATAATCTGCAAATGACGAATAAAATTTGTACCATCTTAGAACCATGAGTTTTCTATGAAAACAAATTTTCGTTTTGAATGCAAAGGCAGTTATTAATGCAAACAACCAAATTATTCTGAAATACATCAGTCCTCAAAAAGGCATTTTGTACGTATTCAGGACTATAAATTGAATATGAAATTGAGGATAATGGCACACCGTGTATCTTTCCTGTTTTGTCTTGAGCTTTCACTAACTATAATTCAGCGGCGTAGTGAGGAAAAGTGAAGCTCAGGGCATAATTGATTTTTTCATTCTGATATCTTCATCATCGGCTTAGCGATTTAGGATGAATATAAAGCTTGAAATCATTTTATTGAACCACTTTATCATAGCTGGGTTTAAAAAATGGCACAAACGAGCTAACATTTTCTCTGAGGCCATCCTGGAGACTGCAACGGAACTTTTATACTGACTTTGTCCTGAAGTGGCTATGCCATCGCTGTAATCTCATCCAAATTCAACTTTTATTAAATCTTTGATGAGTTGTAGAATTGTAGTTTGGCTAAAGCTTGCATCAGTTACTGACGATGCACGCTCAATCCAAACGCTGCATCATGAGTCAGTTGTGCTCTGGTTCAAAGAATGCATCAAAATCATGTTCTAGTAATCCGACTCTTGATGTGCCATATTATAACTATTTTGGCACTCTTCCTTGCTATATTTCTACAGTATTTATGTAACAAAGTATAATAAACAAACAGTTGGGATATACGCTGAAAATTCCTCTTTGATGCTGCCTCGGCTATGGAATTTTCTTCAGCTCGACCCAAATCTGTGATAAATACGCTCTCATCTTTGTGTGAGGTCATTTACGACAGATGTTAAGGAAATAATCGAAAATAAAGGAATCCTCCAAAACCAGTCCATCGGTTTTAATCTGCTACTAATGGTATTAGCCCTGGAAAAATCAAAATGACCCTGTATCTTAGACCGTAACCTTCCATGCAGCATTGTGTATGCTTACCCTTCCTTGACCTCCTGTAAAAACCGCAAACCATCTATAAAAACCTGTGCTGTCAACCTAGTTGGGACGCGATTTCCCGCCATAACTAAGACTTAAAAAGAAGGTCCCGCCTTCACGTTTGTGGTTTCACCTGAAAAAAAGTGGGTTGAAATTCGGATAGGAACACTTCCTTAACTTTATCTTAAATACCATCAGAAGTGTGATTTTTTCAACAAGCTGATTGTTTATTGTTGAACAGAAGGTCCTCACCAGGTGGTTTGGAAAGGATATTGAAAATAATACAAAAGGGGGACAAAATTAAGAGAAACCATTAGTAAGATGAACGCTCCCTTCAATTTAATATGACTTTGAAAAAATAATGACTAAATTGCAATTTTTTTTTTTGTCATTACTAATAGAATACTAGAAAGAGAGAAAAAAATCCTTGAATCTCTATTGGGGAAAAAAAAAAAGAAATACATTAATACATTGGATCCTGATATCCATTTCCCGATGGAGTTTTATTTTGATCTATTCGTAAGAACCTTGAAAGTTCAATCTTAAGGAAACAAAACTGTAAACGTTAATCTCCTAAAGGAACGATTGACATCAAAGTGAATAGCATATTATTACAATTGAAAAAATATATGGATGGATATTTTAGTTATGTCTCGTGTATTAAATGTGGATTTACAATGTATGTATAACAAATTCATTTTTCAAGAGATTCAGCTCATTAAATTAAGTAATTTTAGAAGTAAATACTACGATTATAGGATATAAAACTACTATTCATTTGAAGATAAAACAAAAATTTAATTACATGTTAACAAGCATAGAGAATATTGCAATGAAGATTAATTTTATGATCTGTAGCTTATAATCAACCAAAATTTTACTTTGTAAGGTCAGATATGGAACTCTTATAAAAAGAATTATTGTCGTTGACATGGTGGTTCTGCTGATTATTTTCGTCTTCTGTAAATTTTCAGAAGCATCCTTATGCTTCCTCTATCCCAGCTCATTTGTCACAATTTAGTTAGAGCCTATAATAAAACTACGATTAAATAGTAATCTATTCTACTAAGTCAGTACTAGAACTGAGTTCAGTGAGAAGATAAAGAACCTGCCATACAGTTTCGTGCCCTAACTATAGGAACAAGATCAATTTTCAAGCTTCGTCAGAATAAATGGATCATTGCTGTGGAAGATCCAGCAAAGTATTTTCATCTGAGTGATAATATAAATTTTCAAATTTAATCCAAACTAAAAAGGAAAGGCGGTTGAGTTTACAAAAGGTATCATTTCATTTGCATAATGATACAATTCAGCAATGCAATATAGTAGGTCGTTATGTGTAGCAATTTCAACAAATATTGATCCTATCTATGACAGCCACCTTTTAAAGAAATTTGCCAACGTCGCTTCTTGTACATTATGTGACAATTTTCAGTTATGAATAGAATTTTAATCCTTTAGTATAACTAGTGATACTTCTTATGTCACATCAGCAATTCTGTATTCGAATTTGGATATAATCTCAATACCTGATGATATGATAGTTTACTGAAACCATCCAAACTGATAAAGTTATCAAATATATGAACACTTTTAATAAATATTTTTTATTTTATTTCCATTAATTTTTTCCCAATCATTTAAAAAAAACTCCTCCAAACCTTATGCCCTATAACTATGTACTTTCTCTTATTTTGAATGTTTCTAATTGACTAGATTTTTATTAAGAGATTATTTTTTAATTAAGAACGAATCAAGATTTCTGTATTCACTGAATCTCGAAAAGAGAAACTTAAATAACAGAATGGGTGTCAAAAATTGTTTATTAAAATTTAATGAAGTATCGAGAAATTTTCCTAAATTTAAAAAGAAAAAATTCTTTCAGTATTATTTTGAATTTTAAATAAAAATACTATAAAAACAAAATAAGATATAAAGGCAAGTTTTCTTTTTGTTTCATATTGAACAAAATAATTTTTTTTAAATTTAATAAATGCATTTACTAAACGGTTACTTCTTAAAAACGTGATTTTTTATATGAATTCTGCACTGCGATTTAAATGTCAGTCTGTGAATCACTATTCTTAAACAAACAGGGACAAATGATGTTCTTCAATTTTTTCATGAATTTTGATTGAATATTTCGACTAATAAAAAATAAATCTTCAAAAGGAATCCACCGCAAGAATCTGCACGATCTTTAGTTACTTTACAATAAGAGAATAAAAGTAATTAATGTTTACTATCGTATACGTTCTTGCGTTTACTTTTGATTCTTATGTTTTCATATCTGTACTTGAATCAGAGGAATTTCATTATGTTAGTAAGAAATTCTGAAGATTATCGTTTTATTTCTTCAGAAAATAAACATCAGTTTCGCAAACAAATAATAAAAATAATTGATGTCACAACTAGGGCCAAAGAATTTGAATACAACAAAGATTTTTTTCATGCAGCTTTTATTATATAATAGTTAAGCAAATTTACAACATTTTTTTAAGTGTAAAAGTAAAAAAATAAAACAGTTTAATATATTTGGTTAAAATAACACAATAACAAATGTACATTAAATGTATACAAATATTTACAAGTATAAATACAAATGCTACAATACAAATCATTTATACAAATTTGAATAATATCTTATTGGGATGAACGAAAATCAATCAAACTAAAATATTCTTAGACAAAAATAACATATCTCTTTTATTTTAACATTTTACAAGATATCCTAATTTGTGTGCTTTTCAAGATTTAATGTTTTTATGGACATTAGTTAAATGCAATTCAAAATACCTTTTCTGTTGATCTCTTAGCAAAAGGCTCTTCAGAATTTTTCATTTTTCCGCAGTAAAGTCCTATTTTCGATTTTTTAAAATTTATATCGTTAAACACAGAGTTTTTTTTAAAAGCCTTTTAATGCGTCCGCTTTTAATAAAAAAAATCTATTTTTATTAGTATTCGTTATCTTATTCTATATGCATGACATACGTCATTCCAAACAATGTTTGAGTAATGTTTAGAACGCATAGATGCAATATATCAAATGTTAAAATTTGGCATTTTATTAAATATTTGAATTTCATGCATAGCCATTAAAAAATACTGCAGTATTAATATAATGAATGTTCGATTCAAAAACATATAAAAGAATTTTTTTCAAAATTAGTATATTAAATCATTTAAGTCAATAATGAATAGCGTACTGCTGCTTCATAGATGATTTATATCAAAGTGAGCTCGTATCAAAACAGTGCTCAAGAAAATCCGAATGGCCTCAACTTCATAAAAGAAATGTTATTCCTATATAAATTATGCATGTAAGCAAATATTAAAAATATTTGAAAAGAAATAGTTAAAAAAATCTCGTTTATTTTCATAAATACCTATGCGGGTATATTAAGATAGAGCGGTGGGTCAATTCAGTGAAAAGATGGTAACTATTAAAATTAAAATATGCTTATTTTCATTCCATGGTAAATCCTTTATTATGATCGCATAACAGTTTCAAATGGAAACTTTCGAACGAACATCCATATGGGATTAGATAGAAAAAACATATGACGAATGAAATTAATGATTTATAATATATACATATGAATCAATGTATGAATATATATACATAAGAAAGAATGAATACTTAAGTAAATGAATAAATATTTATTCATATGAATTCATTTATTTATATTGGGTATTTGTAAAGATTGTTTACAATTTGCCTACTCCTCTGTCAAACCGCAACAAGATTTTTAGTTTTACATAGCAAGTTGTGCTTAGAAACGTGACTTGAGACCGCATTGGATTGTTTTAAAGTAGGCATCGTACATTTCAGCTTCATTGCTTGAATTTATATTGATAGGATGTATCTTTATCACTGAATTGTCATGGATGGACAATTCATATGGTCACTAAGATGTCCCGACTCCATTCCCAATGGATTTCTGGCTACTGAGATATCTGAATTCCATAATATATTATGCATTCGAAATATATCGACTTCGATATATTTGATATCGACTTTGTCTCCATGATCATGGAGACAAAGTCGATATCAAATAGATAGCAGAATAATAACATCTTGGCCCAATTTGAACGAATTCGAGAATCCATGAGCGACTTTGTGAAACCTGCATTATAGCGAACGGAAGGCATTTTAAATTTCTATGATATAGCCACGAATTTTTTTCTACTTTCATATGCATAATTAAGTCTCTTTATGCATTAAGTCACGTTGAACCGCTATCAACGTTCTTTATTTTGAAAACAGAACATGTTATTGTAGCACATCAAAATTTTATTTTTGGATAAAACTTTCAGCATAAATCTTGCTCGTCAGGGATAGACAGATGAGTACATATTATAAATGAACTTTTGAGTTACCATATATATATATGAATGAATACATAGATGATATGCAATAGTCATCGGTATTGTAAATATCACTGCATGCATATGATAATGCAAGCTAATATCCATGTTATTTCCAAAACCCATCGATTCTGTAAAAGAAGCGTTTACAAATTGTGCGTTTTTCTTTTTAAACGGAACTAATTTCTTTAATGTCATTTCTATCGCGATGTTATGGATTTTATATTTATATTAAAAAAAATGTTTTTTTTTTATAAATTTTATTTTTGATTCTACTAACAAAAAAATATGCCAACAGTATGCTCTTCTTAAACTTTTCTTTCATTTGATAAGCAGAAAAAAATGTAACAGAATTTTAGTAAGCAAATTTAATCCCCATAAATAGAATTCCTTTTCCTTAATCTGTTTTTATTAAATATGGTATTTAAAGTGTGTTTATATATTTTCTTAATAAATATCACTATTTAGGAAATGTTACGTGTTCAACATCATCGGGTCAAAATAAGTTTAAAAGTGTTTATTTTAGGCAAGATACAACTAAAGACTATCTCACAAAAAGCTGCAGGGGGCAAGATATCGAAATCAATTTTCAAATAAGTTTAAAAACAATTAAGAAAAACTGATTAAGTCAATAATTTTAAATTAAAATTTTAAAATGTTTCTTGAGATGTTGAATAAAAATGGAATTGAAAAATGCTTTTTACCATGTGTAAAGTTCGACACAAATATAAGCATTCCTGGTTGTACAAAAAAAGATAGCCATAATTGCAATTGATGATGGAACATAAGTAACTATTTGAGTAAAAACTGGAGAAGAAACGTCTTACTGGTCTCCGATAATACTCTTAAAATTTCTAGTTATGATGCAGATACATGATTCAGAAAAAATGAATTTTTCTTGCCGTGTGATATTTTCACTTAGATTTTTTCGATAACTAGCTAGAATATTTCGCCCAGTACCAATTTTTTTTTTCGCAAGTCATGTCCAATTCATTGAAGTTTTTTTTTTTTTTTTTTTTTTCCAGAAAACGTCTATATTCATGAGAGACTATTTAAAATAATAAACGCGAGAATAATTTTTTATTTCAAAAAATAACATATTTCAATAAACCATAACAAAAATGCACACAATGGAACAAAATAAAAATACAGAAAATGTTTTTGAAAAATCTGAATAATGAAACAAATAATGAATGAAATGACATTTATGATAAAGGTATGAGGTAAAAAGTCGATTATAAAAACTAGGACAGGTTCAAATAAGTATTTGAAAGTTAAAAATGTGAAAACAGTAGGCAAATCGTTCCAAGTTCGCCATTTTTAATAGTGATCAAAAATCTAGTGTTTGTAGAAGTGAGTAAGTTTTGTGAGATACTTTCAATGTGTAGAAAAAGAAAAACTCATTTGTGTTTCATTAATATAATTTAGGAAAAACACAACGTTAAAACGAAATTTAAAATAAAAAGTTAAAATAATTTTGCATCATTAAACATATATCTTGGCAAGTAAAATTGTCTTTTTGATTTTTATTAGAACAATAATAAATTAAATTCTTAAACATTTTTTCATCGATTTTTTTTTCATGCTTGCGTAAACAGGATAGAATTTTGTAATTGATTTTTTCACTATTCTTAATGTGCCAATATACTGAAATTTTGTAGTTGTGCGTTCTCGATGACTTACAGTTCTTATCCTAACTTACCTATAAGCTGCTACGACTGAAAGAAATTAATCGTCAAAGATGGAGATTTCATTCTTTTACTAAGCTACTCGTATTTTTACAATGAGAATGTAGCAATATACATGGAAATACGATTTCTTAATGCTCTATAAAATGAAAGGTATAATGGATGCAACCAATTTCATGTATCTTCTTTTTTTAAATAAATATCTGATAAAATTGTATTATGAAAAATTCACTATAAGCTTGCATAGTAATTATATCACTGAATCATGATTTACATTAAATTTAAAGAGCTAGAAAATAATAAATATAAAATTTTTACGAGGATCACAATTGTTTCAGTGGATTAAATGATAGAAAATAATTTATCGAAAATGTGGAGGACAAAATAAAAATCGTAAGAATTATGAGTCTTTGCAGACAATATAAGAAAGTAAGAAAGAAATTATGTCTTAATGTTTATCACAAGAAAAAAAAGAATAAAAAATGTTATAGAAAATGAATGAATATAATTTCAATTCAAATTTACTTGAAATTTCTGACTGCGCCTCAAATTATTGAATTCTTTTTCTTTGACTTGCAGACATTTGATAAAAGCTTCTACTGTTTAGTAGCACAATAATAAAAATATTTTCTTGTTTGAGTTTATAATTAATACGAGATGATGTTCATAGGCCGGCACATTGCCGTAAATTAATGAAAAAATTGTTCAAAATGCTCTATAGGATAAATGGTTGAATTTAGATGTACCAATTTTGGCGCGTAATTGTTTCTTCGATGCCCATAAAGATTTTTTTAAATTTAAATTAAGTTTTTAACAAAAAAATTAATCAAAACTTTAGGGGTTTCCCTTGATAATTTCGGAACATATTATTGTCCAAAATATAATTTCATATAACTTTAAAATCTAATATACTATACTTACTCGCTTGTGACGATATGATGCCTCCTTAATATGTGCATTTTAAACATTTTTTTGCATAAAACTACGATATATAATTAAAAGGTATTTTTAAAATAAAATATCGACGAATCAAGCCATAAAATATAGGAACGATATTTCGAACTATAGTTTCAAATCCCCTATAAGTTTAAAAAAAATTATTCCGATTATTTTCTACATTTATATTTCATTGTTTACTTTTATAAATGTCACAAATTTCTTAAATTCATTACCATTCTGCACCATTTACAGGAAAACAAAATTACTTGTAATTAATTGATTAACTAATTAAGCTTTTAAAATAATTATATATAGAAACATTACACGAAACAAGCAATACAAATTTCAGAGCATCGTTGCACTATCAAACTAGTGAAAAACTGATTATAAAATTCCATCTCGATTTGAAATTTACATACATGCAAAAATGTTAAATAAAAGCATATGAAAAGGATCACTAATAAAATGTTCATTTTGACTAGTTTCTGCTACACAGAGATATTAAAATCAATCTCGAAATGAAAGTATTTTACTATAATTAAACCATAAAAAAACCCTCATTTATAATATTGCTGTATGAATTCTGAGTCCGGTATTTTTGGTGTTCTCAGTTCCATCAAAATATTATCTTTTAAAAACTGGTAAACAAATTTTTTACTGCGGCTTTTTGCCATTATATTCTTGTCGTAATAATACCTCAATCCGCGGCTCAAATGTTCATAGTTCATATTTGGCTTATTCTTCATTTCACCCCATTTTGCGGCTACCTCCTCTGGCTGCACTAATTTGAATTCTCCGTTGCTTCCTTCCCAACGTATGATCGATGAGTATCTACTGTCCGTCAATAGTTGTAACAGAAACTGCCAAAGATGCACATTTCCTGCGCCAACAGAAGCTGAAAGAAGAAATGCGCTTGTGAAAATAAGTAAATGCATTGAACAATGTCAGTTGAGCTTAAAAATTTCGTATTAGATTAACAAAATACCAAATAAAAATGATTTATACAAAAAGTAAGAATTTTTTGTGCTACATTTTTTTAAATTAAAATTCAAATCATAAAGTTCTTTTGAAAATATTGATTTTCAAGACTTTTTGCAATAGTACATGATCAATTTTGTTATGTGAAGTGCGACTCAAGAAGGGGGTAAGCTAGACATGAGCTTCAATATTGTGAGAATTTAATTTTATCCGCACAAATTTGACTAATATTAAAAGTTATAACAAAATGGATATACCTGTGTAATATATTTGCAAATACTCATAAAAGTGAACCATCTGAAACGATTTTACACAAGCTTCTATGGCTATTATAATAAAATCATTATTATCATTTCATTTTAGCTGAAACTTCCTGATGTATATTTTTTAATGTTTATGTAAACATACGTATTTAGGGCACAAAGATCGAGGAAGAAGCAAATTTTGCTAACCAAAATGAGAAAATTTTATTTACATACAATACAAATTTATTATTTCTCACTTGAAATAATAAATCTCTAATTATGATTGTACATTCCAACGCAAATTTTGCTAATCAAAACAAAAAAAATTACTTACATTCAATAGAAATGTATTTTTTGTTACTCGAAAAAAATTAATCTGTAATCATGATTATATATCCCACATGATTCGCCAAAAAGAAAAAAAATCGATATACTCTTCAGCGTCCTAGTCAAATTTTCGAAGTAATAATAATAATAATTCTTTTTTATGGAAAAGCAAATGATAAGGAAACAATTCGATGTAGGAAATTTATGCATCATTTGAAAATATATCATTCAGAGGTGAGAAGTTGTGAAACGCTCAAAGATGTTCAAATATAATACAAAAAAAAAGCTTAATTATAAAACTTCCGTCATACGGAGAAAACTTCCAGCTATTCAAGCTAAGAAATTTCAAAGATAATACTGAACAAGTCAGAATACGCAAAACTGCACTTAAAAAAGATTTTTTTTTTTCATGAAGTGTGTAAATGATGTGATCGATAACAAATAAAGATAAAAAATGTAATATAATATAATTTAAATCAGAAGTTAAAATAAAAAAAGGAAATGAATGAAATAAAATCCACCAAAGAATTTAAGATCTGCACTAAATATTTAAGATCTGTTCTTGTTTCAAAGAAGAAATAAAAAAAGAGCACTGTAATATTTTGTTTAAAATGTTTTAAACCGATTTATTGAATATTAATTTATGTGCGAAAAGAACTAAAATAACTAAGAGAATTTACAGCTAATACATGAAAAATCTAATTTATTGTAAGACTGGAATCTGTACGAAAGCACCTGACAAAATATATTTTCCTTAGCATCTAATATTTGCGAAAACCGTTTGATTTCAAACGATAGAAAATAGTCTAAAAGTAATTAATCCATAAAAAAATGATAATTAATTTCAGAAGTTATTACATTTAGAAATTTTAATCTTTAAGTTTTAAAATACATTTGATAAAGAAATATTTTTAGTAAAATATTTCAATTCAACAAATATTCAAATAACAACAACAAAAAAAAGGTATATTTTATATACAGTGTATATTTTATATACAGTGATAAAAAAATCAGTCAAAGAACGACGAAGAGAAAAAATCAAGTCTCAACACTACCTTTATCGAGCATAAATTTTAAAAAAATACTTTGAAATTATAATGTCATTTAAATCTGTTAATCAACCATTTAAATAAAAAATATTTCTTTAAAAAGATTTGTAGCTAATGGCTCATTTCATAATTAAAGTGATACATCTGAAGAATATGAGACAATTACATTTTTTAATTTATCTAGCATCTACAGTTTTTTTCTAATAAATGAAAACACTTCATTTGATAATTAGTCTTATCTCTAAAAGTTAATTGCTTTCATTCAGAATTCAAGACATAAATGGGAAATTGGTGTTACACGGGTGGATTTTTAGGGATTATATTATTTCACTTCCAATACAGAATTATTTTACATTATCTTTAATTAAAAAGAAACAATGAAAAATGTTTATAAACCCGAGAGAATGTGGAGATATATTTAAATAAAAACGAAAGACGATTTTCATTTGAATTATTAGTTCAGAAATTTGTATCAAAACAGAATTGTAAATAACACTTACATGTATCTTTATTTTGCTTTCGACCAAATAATCGGATGAGAGCTTCTGTGTCTGTTTCTGTAAACAAATAAATTATGGTTACATATTTGATTTTCCTATTTTTTACATACAGTTTAACGTTTATTCAAAAAAACTAAAAATTGAACAATAACAATTCGCTAAAACACAATTCATTTAAATTATTTAAGAATAAAAGTTTACTATAATTTAATCAATAAATTTAGAGACCGAAAATTTGCTTACAAAGCTGATCCCTTGTTTAAAAAAGCAATGTAATAGAAGATTAGATGGATTTCTTAAAAGAAATTTAATTTCTTTTTATAAATAAATCCCAAATATTTTAGGAAATCATTTTAAAGTATGTTTCTATTGAATGTTCTATACAAAACATGGATGTTGAGTATTCATTTAAATAACTATCGGTAATAAATAGTAATAGTAATAAATTCAAATATTTCTCAATGAATGCTATTTTTATACAAATAATAAAAGCATAAAGCAAGTCTTAAATATAATAAAAGCATAATTGTTTAGATTTTTTACAGACTCTTGCTTAAATGATTTTTCTTCGTGTTTAACATATACATTTAAATATATTATATATAAATTGAGAGAGTATGTGTCTGCTTTTATCATGACCTAGCAGTTAATTTCTAATCTGTTAGACACAGGCAAATAGTTCCAATTGGAAGAATGCTTTATATGACAGGATAAATTACATTAATTTGTCAATAAATATTGTTAAAAAAGAAATATAACTTTTTATACTGTTTCCCGATTTCGTCAATCATACTTAATAAAATATTCATAACCCTGTAATTTAAAAAAAAAAATGTGACTAAAACTGATCGAATTGTAAAACATTGAAAATCATTTAGGACTAATTTTACAGTCAAAATCGGGGTCTCGAGAGAAATCTTAAAGGATGGCTTACATATTGAAATGATGCATTTTTGTGTCATCAAGAAAATTAAAAAAAAAATACTTTTCATGAGGAGACATTACTATTGCCCCGAAAATATTTTTAATATGCAGTTTTCTTTTAATCAACCTTTTTTTTCTATTTTATTTTCGTAAGCCTATTTTTTTAATCGTTTTATTCACAGAATTTGTTTTCATAGGACTGTAACTGCTTTTCTTGCACAAATTTTTTTAAAAAAAGTTTATACTTTGCGTTTGAAATTATTAAGTATTTGGTATTACTGAGGAAATTAGAGGAATTCATTTACTAATATAGAAAAAAAAAGAAAAGATTTACATTCTTAAAAGCAAACAATAATTAAATTTAATTGATCACAAAACAGCTACTAACGGTCAACGAAAATATACAAAAATTCATCTTCCAGGAATAATATATTTTAATTTTTTTCTCTTCCTCTCTCTATATATATTCACTTATATGGAAAATTTACTTTTCATTTTAATGATTATTTTTTAATTAAAAGAGTGCCCATGTGTTAATACTTTTGTTACTATTATTCTCACTTTGTTTGCGTGACTAACCTAACCGAGAATTTTTTACAGAGTTTAAATAATCTTGCATATAAGTAATTTTTAAAAATTTACATCTAAAGTGACTTTTATTTCACGATTTTAGAAGCGTAGATTATAATTGTATTTTAAATATTACTTTATTTTGTAATAAAAATCATTTATTATATTACTATTATTATTTATCATAAATAAATAAAAATGTAATAATATCATTTATAATTTTATTCAAATATTTTACTTTTTCAAATTGCTTCTTAAAATCTAACAGGAACAATTTGTTGCTCAGATGATTTTAATCACATTTTCTTATCATATGTTTACAGCAGTTTTTTTAATAAATTCCTAATAAATTTGAAACATCTTTTTAGTAATGTTTCATTTTTAAATTTTTATCGCCATTGTGTTTTCTTTTGCATTTTTTTCAAAACATATTTAAGTCCAATGATCATCACCCAAAAATTGTTGCGCGCGATTATAATTGATATCACAAAAGCTTAAAGACAAAAGATGGGCATTCAACTTACCTTGTGAAGGAGCAGCATTTTCTGCTACTGAAATGAAAAATAAATCAATACAGGAATTCCTGTACATACTCAAAAATAAATAATAAGCAATGATAGAAAACTTACCAAATGGCAAACTGCTGAATTCTTGTGCTGAAAAAGAGATCACAAAATTGAGCTTGAAACAATATAATAACAAACAAACAAAAAAAAAAACTTTAAAAGTAACAACTGAATGGAAGTACTAACCGATATTCCTACAGGAAGAAGAAATACCTTTTCGTTGAGCTAAAAAATAAAAAAAAATAAAAATTAAATTAAGAAAATAATTTTGTTCTTTATGGAAAAAGCACCAATTTAACTTTAATACAAACATTTTATAAGTTATACACCTAATTAAATACTAAATAATAATTTTGAATAATTTAATTGTTGTATCTTATATTCATTCAAAGCTTCATTTCATATTCAAAAGAAATTTTAGAACTATATCAATAAAAGTTACCTTTTTTTAGGTTAAACGTGGAATAGGGCGGTGGAGCCCTTCTTTGAGCTGAAAAATGAAATAGAATATATAAGCACAAACATTAAAATAAATCTTATTTACATTTAAACGATATTATTAATTAAATTTTAAACGCTATTTTTATTTACAAATAACTATTTTGCTGTATCTTAGTAGTATCCAACTGAGTTTCCAAATAGCACTTAAACCAAAATTAAAAAAAAAAAATACGTCAATAAAAATTACCTTTGTTCGTGTTAATTGTGGGATACAAAGGAGGAGGTCTTCTTTGAACTAAAAAAGGGGAAAAAATATATAAGTACAGGCATAAAAATATCACTTCCATAGAAAAATTTCTAATTGATCAAGCAAAAAAGTGGAGAATATTTAATTGAAAGACGGAAATTTTTTTCAGAAAGCCATAAAAATTAGCTCGGGATGAAGTTGTCTATATATTATGCATATTTCGGAAAAATTTAACTCTATATAAAATAGTAAAGAGTGTAGTATCTGAAATTTCACTTAGTGTGCGAGAAGTCATTTGCATTATGCTAAATCAGAAGTAAGAGTAACAGACTGAGGTAAATAAAGTCTTGAGAATATTGTAATTGATATTTTCTACTTTATTATATCACAGTTCAGGAATAGAAGAAAGGAGCTTAACTTCGCATTATAATTTGTCTTAAAGTGTCATTCACATAACAAATACATTAATTTTTAGTAGCTTAATATCTGATGCCGGGTGATTATAAAAAAAACTATTCCATTATATGACCGTAACTAGCATATGTTCACAAGAACAGAATAAAATTTTGTTTCAAGCTTATGTGCTCAAGAATCATAAGAAAAACAACAGTTAAACTCGAACAGTTAAGGTTACATGACGAAATTTCAAAAGTTTCCATTGGCAACAATTTTTTTTAATTAAAATATCTTCACCATAGTAAATGTCTAGACCATAGTAAAAAAACAATAAATAAATTTGGAACGGTACCTGTAGCAAGAAAATCTCCAGCGCTAGATAGGCTAAGAAGAAAAGAGAAAATAACTGTTGTGTGCCTATCAGAGACGTGGATTTCAACTGATTCCTTTCGGCATAGACTTGCAGTTATAAACTCCATCTACCGCAAACAAAGTGGTTGAAATAGGTCAAGTAAAAAACTTTTGAAACACAATAAAATGTTTTGCTTTCTGTTATTTTTCTGCTGTTGTTTTCTCTTTTCTTCTTAATCTGTCTACTGTTGATGGTTTTCGTGCGACAGGTACCATTCCAATGCATTTTATTGTTTTTGCTATTGAGAATACGTTCCATTAAAAAAATAATGCTGCAATTTGAAAATTTTGAAATTTTGTCATTGCAACCATAATTATTCGAGTTTCATTTTTGTTTTCCATATGATTCTTGTTCGCATACTTCAAAATACCTTGAGCCAAAATTTTAGTAAATAGTAAATACTACTTTATTTGAGACTTTTAGCAAAGTATTTTACTTAGCAGTAGGTTGGATGGCGAAAGTGATCCGAGTCGTTGAAACAGGAATGAAAAAAAAAATAAATAAATAAAGAGCTTCAAATTTTAATAACTAGAAAAAGTTATATATAATATAGTAAAATTAACATGTTTAAAATCTTTCTTTTCAGGTCTTTACATTAGCAACTTTAAGAAAAGATGTAAACCATAGCTTTAAGAAAAGATGTAAACCATAGCTTTAAGAAAAGATGTAAACCATAGCTATTCATTTCTAAAGTCTACTGATTTTGACTAAGAACACTACCATTCTTGCTTTCAAAATGCTATATATATAATTACTTTATTTTCCAGAAAAGTCAAATCAGATCAAGCAAGAAGTAAGCAAGGATAAATGAAGGATATTAGAGATTTATTTTAAATAGAAGCGATGTCATTTTTCGAGTGTCAAAAAATGCAATGCAAAAGAAGGCCATTCAAAAATTCTGTTCCATAAAGGGAGTTTCATAAGTTTCTGAGGATTAGGAGATACACAATCAAACTAGGGCACATCCAATAAGTAGGAGACAACTGTAATTCAAATAGCCTACTTACGACTAATGGAATAGTAAAATATATCGCAAAATAGCTCATTTTAAAAATACAAAAAAAAAATCCTTTTTAAACTGAAAACTCAGTTTTAGTAGCCAAAATTTGTATAAACAAAATAGTACATTGATATAAACATATTTTAACAGCTCATGGCCGAAAAAGATGGAACTTTTGGAATTTTAACTTCGATTTATTTCATCCCGAAAGGCATAATTTGTACAGAGAAGATGCAATAAGTTAATAATAAGATAAGTTAATAATAAGTTAATAAAAAGATGCACCAGTTTACAGTGCGACACAACACAACAAAAGAGAAGGACATTTTTCCCTTCAGTGGTTTTACTATGAGATTCTGATAGGAATTTCTTTGCCTTGTGTCGTTTTAAGCAAAAGAATCTTAGGTATCTTTAAAAGATTGTTTTAAACATTAGGGATTTTTACCCCTTCAGCTTGAATATAGGAAATGAGGAAATCATGAGTTTTCTAGAGATCTTGAAGTATTAATTTAAAAAAAAAATAGAAATTGAATCAGGAAATAAGAGAACATTTATAATGAAGTTAATATGGGCTAAATTAAGATAAAAAAATTAGTAAATTAATTAGGATTTAAATTGGATTAGGATATATCATTACATAGATATGCCCTTCTTCAAGGGAGAGATGCATTTAATTTATTCTAATGATGTCTCTATTTTAGATATATCTTGCAGTAAGATTGCAATTCTTATAAACATTTACCTATACTTCAAACAGAGAACGAAAATTCCAAGGTATTACTACTATACAAGCATTAACTTGTCACCAATTTGATTTTATTATATTAGTACATGAATACATTAGAAAAGTTTTTGAAAGCCTAAATAATATTTTGAAAGGAAAAAAAGATCTTACCATTATTATTTATATTCTCTTTAATGTGCGGATAATGGTATGGGGGGAGAGGATCTGAAAAGAAATGTATCAAGCAATCAATGAATTGTTGTTTTTAGACGGAAAATACTTTTTAAAATTTGATTTTGAAAAATAATTTGATGTAGTTTGATATAGTTTAGTTCAGGGCATCTTAAAATGTGAATTCTGTTTCCAAATGGAGTGTTATTCATGATGTTTGTAAGCCTGGAAACTTTGCCATATATATCTTCTGTCAAAGTCTCTAATAAAGTTTCCAAGATTAATAAAGATCAGCTTTATTTATAGTATTTCATTAAAAATTTTCAGTCAATCTATTTTATTAAACTTATTTTCATAAGTAAAACTTGTTTGTTTTGTTTTTCTTTTGTTTTCCTCCTTTTATGGTATAGATTTGAAAACCTGAACATTTTTTGCCTTTGTTGTTTAGACTGCGAATTGGAAGGAAAAAACACACAAGATAATTTAATCTAGCTATGAAATTTTTCTTTAATCGTTTATCAATGGAACCAGAGGCATTACGGCAAACATATATTAGATTTTTTTTAAGAAGTAGAAAGAGGAATATAAAAACTTTAATAAAAGTAGAAAAGAAAATTCAACATGTAAGAATGCTAATTACTTACCAATGTTTACGACAGCAAGTTCTGAATTATTTGTGTAAAACTGGTTATTCTGTACTCCCAGCATCACTGGAACTGAAGAGAGATACAAGATCAGTAATGTCTGCAATCAAACTCATCATTTCTTTAAAAAATGTAAAGTAATTTAAAAAAAACTAAAACATTTAAAACTGCCCACAATTTAAATCTCACTTCCGTTAACTCTTTAGTTTAATGAATTATCTTTAAGAAAAAACATGTTTAAAATCATGGAAAACCATCCATTCCATTATTTCAAGGATAATTTGGGGGAGAGAAGGTGTGGGGGGCGAATATTATTTAAGGCATTTCTTTTAAATGACTTGTTAATTTATACTCTACGTCGACAGTAAATATCATTTATATAATACGAAGTCTTCAATCATACGGTAATAAATACTCATGCAATGATTCATACCTTTACCTTTAATTTTTATCAATTATTAATAATTCTTTTGAAAGCAAAGAGCACTTCGCATTTAACCATGTAAATTGATTGACAGAAAATATTTTATTGAGCACTTACCAGATTGTGGTATGTCTGAACCATAAAACGGAAAAGAGCCTTGAAATGAAATGGGCAATCTTTCAACTGAAAAAAAAAATATTATTAATAGTTTCAAGCATACTGCAACTTCATGCAATATTCTTGCATTCCGACTTCAGAGAAAATTAATTCAATTTAATTGTGATAGATGTATTTTTATCATGCACAAGTTTCATTTCTCATTTTTTATCTCATATTTATCTCATTAATGAATTCTAAAGAATTTATTAATGCAGGTACAATTTTTCAATAATAGCGCTGAAATCCACCGTTCCTTTCATTCTTTTCACCTTTTTTACTTCGCAAAATATTAAAAAAAAATATTGCCTTTTTTTCCCACAAAACTTTGTGATGACCTTCTTTTCATTTCGCCTTATTTTAATGCTAAATATTTTCTTTTTCATAAATGCATGTCAGATAATTTTTAAGCAAGGAAATCTAGAAGTAGATTCAATTTATTTTCAATTATCAATTTTCTTTTTAAATTAGAAATTTTCACTAATTATTATATCTATTTGACAGCCAATACTCCAAATGTATCACCAAATATAGTAATAAATGCGGTGCCAATACGGTTTTCTGGATTACTATTTATATTAAAGCATCGAAATATTTAAAAAAAAATAATTGAGAAATGGAAGAATATTCTACTTTTTGCGCTCATTTTCTCCTCCTAAAACTGAAAGCATACTCGAAGTTCGTAAAAAAGCTTTCAATATGTGTTGCTCTTGAATGAATTGCTAAATACGTATTCTAAATATTTAACTTAAATATGATATCAAATATTAAACACCACTTTTGGTCAAATCACTTAAGGAATTCAATAAAAAAAATTATTTTATGTGGAAAATTTAAAATGTTGCTTCCATTACTTCGATGTACCGGGTGATTCAAAAGTCCGTTAACATTTGAAAATTCAATAATTCATGTATTAATGAGGGTAAAGAGGTAAAAATTGACACACATGCTTGAAATAATGTGGGGTTTTCTAGGAACTCCCCCCCCCTGAAATAAATTGCAAAAAAAAAAAAAAAATGGGAGATGACGATTGGTTGTAAAACTTTTTGTTGACAGACGAAGTCCATTTCATACTCTAAACAGCTGAAAACTCTACAACTGCGGAATTTTGGCTGCCGAAAATCCTAGAACTGTAGAGAAAACTCCATTTCATGACAAGAAAGATGTCAAGATAAGTTGAGAATTTTTTATAAAGTCTGTTATGTTGTCTTTGCTAAAGACCAATTATTATGCTAATTATTACTTTTGTTATCAAATCAAGTCTCATCTGTTGGCCATTTTTTGAACTTTTTGTTTAAAAAAAAAACCAAGCTATTTCAAACATGAGTGTTAATTTTTACTTCTCTACCTTCATTATTCCCTAAATTATTGAATTTTCAAAGGTTAAAAGACTTTTGAGTCCCCCCCTAAGATGACTGCATAGTTAAGATTATTGCCTTTTCCATTCACGATTAAGTAAAAATCATAAATCGAATCATGTCTATTTTGATTAAGAGATCCAATAAGATTTAAAAAAACATTTAGTAATGGGTTTTTAAAACGTTAGGTTAGGTTTTTGATTTAAGCACTTACCATTGTTTAAATCAAAATTTTCTGACCCTGGATAAGAAGCTTCTGAATCAGATCGAGGCTCGTATGGAGATTCAGATCCTGAAATATAAGAGATAAAATAAATAAATTAAAATGATGCTCTGTATTTCCAAGCAGAATTTCTTGAAATAATTTTTTTAACTTCATGACTTTGAAAATGTAATATTGTAATTGGCCTTTTATTTATTGCTTAAAGTGTTATAGTTTGGAATTTTATATACTTGTTATAGATATACTATTTTAATTTTTTCAGAGCTTAAATGCTAGTTCGCTCTTAAGTTTCGAATTATTCTTTTAAAAAATTACAGTGAACTAAATGGTTCTTTGAAACTTCTGAATCAATTTCATTTTGCCCTTAGAAAGTAGTTTATGATATTTTCCTTCAAAACTTGGCAACGGTTCAGACAATTGTCAAAACTACAAATTAAGGATAACTACGGCCGCACAAAAATAATCTCTAATTTTTACGTATAAAAAATTAATATAGTTTTCAAATAATTTAAAAATTAGATATGTGTTTTTGAAATTAAGTCAATATTTACCAAATAGGATTAGCATTTTAAAGCTACACGGAAGTTATCAGGTAATAGCTTCTTAATCCTGTATCATTGCGTAATTATGAAACTGGTAATTAAATTGGAACTTCAAATATTTACATAACATATTTTATTCCTTACATATTATTATATTATATAATTAAACAACAGTATTTATATATCATTGATACATAATAAAGCTTAAAACACCTCTATCTTACATACATTATTAAACCTGGATTAATGATATTTCATTCATGTCTCAAGTCTTTTAAACAATGTGTTTGAAAAAAAGCTCATCATATTCCTTATATAAATGTTTAAATATCAATCATATCAATCAATACATATCAATATATTTATTGATATGATACTTGTTATATGATATGTTAATTTTACGTCTCAAATGTTTTTTTATAATAGGTCAGAAATATTTAAAATTTGAATCTATTAACTGTGTAATGAATCTGGCGGCATAGTTAAAAATATACAAAATGTTTTAAAAACAAATTTTTAAATAAAATTGAAACGTATTTTAAAAATATCAAACTTTTGATAAGTCAGGAGAATTGTACTTACTTGAATTTATTGAGAAATTAGACGAATGTCTTCTCCTAGATATTCCTTCCGATTCTTGCAAATTGTAAAGTCCAATATCTGAAGTAAAAAAAAAATTTGAAAATAAAAGTAGTAAATGACCTTTTTGTTGTATTTCAACTCCTGAAATTTCAGAAAAGCTATTTTTTTTTAAAGAACTTTACTTTTAATTTATATTCATTTGTTTGTTTTAACTTTAACAAGATATAAATAATTAATTTCGATGTAACTTGATGGGTAAATTGTTTACTTTATTTAAAAAATTAAATAAAATTATAGAATGTTTTAAATCAGTCTTGATCTGAAAATTAAAGTTTGCAAATCAGTACAATTATTTTAGGATAAGGGATACAACCGTTTTAACAAATTTAGCATAGTACTTATAAAAAATAAATCGAGGAAAAAGCTAAGAATTTAAAATAATATCTAATAACAGAGCAATTCCTAGCATTCTAAGAGGCCTAATAATGAGGTCTCGTATTCGCGGGAAAAGGGCTCCATGTTTACAGCCCGATTTTGTCAAAGAACTTCCATGCAAATGTTCGTTAAATACAATAGGATCAACTGCCCTTCCTTTGGCATGGAAATTTGGAGGAGGCAAATCAACTCAGATGTCTTCCTCGTCATCTGATCACGGTTTAAAATTACGAATTGATCCTAAAATATCCTTAATGTTGTTTTAAAACGGATGGTTAGCTTAGCTGAGCTAAAATTTAGCTTCCTAATATCTCGATTATAAGCGCGAGTATCTTGCAATTGCAGTGCATCTGCTTTATAAATTTTCAAAGGCATTTACTTTTTGAATGGTCCATGGAGACTTCAGGAGATATTGGATAAGTTGGATTTCGATAACTAGATGCATTGGATTCACCCTGACGTTCAAATAAACCTAAATAGGACAGAAAAAAAAATAAAAGGGAATCAGGATCACTTTATTTTGCTTGAAAAATTATAGTTTTCAATGCAGTTTTTCTTTCAAAATGACATCCAAAATAAGCATTGGTGATTTAAAAACTTTTCTACAACCCCAAGTTTCCGAAAAAAAAAGTAACTAAACAATTTTCAAATAATGTTATTAGGAAATTTTTAGAGAAATCAAAATGTTTTGTCATGCGCATAAAATCGGAAGAGAAACATAAATGCGATAAAATTAAATGAAACTGAATTTAAAAGCAGAAACAATATGATGGTTAACAAGTATAACCACTTGAAACTAAGAAAAATTAAAAGGGATCAAAGCAACTAATTTGAGGCTCCTCTTAGATTTAAGGAATGGTTTCTGTGTGTTATAGCATTAGAGATTAAATATTGTAGACTCAATTTTGTTGACTTAGGAATTATCATATTTGCATTACTTACTCAATTGCATTTTTGGAGGGTGAAAAACCTAGAATAAAAAATAAAAATCGTTCTCAGAAAATAAAGTATAATTTTCTTTGCATTCCACTCTAGTTTCTAGTTTCTTTTGGCTTTCCAGTAAAATATTAAAACTATAGTTACGATAGCTATCTATCATAACAACAATAATCACTGAACGATAGTTAACCTCTGAAGCATAGATCGAATGCCACCTTATAAATAACCTATTAAAATGAAAGTTTAAGAAATTATATTTAGTTTTATTTAAAATATATTAAAAAATATAAAAATAGAAATCAAGTCATAAACAGAGAGATTTAATACTCATCTTTTGTGTGACAATAGTGAAATTTGTAAGAAATTGTTAGAAGAAATAGATAATAAGAAAGTTCATACTGATTTTCTCATTTAAGAAGTTTAATATTTTGCTGATTTTTGAAAATACAAAAGTCACATTAAATGAAAAATTTCAAGGACGCTATCTCTTTTGATTAATTTCAATACTAATTCTTCTTCACTTTCATTAGTATAAGAATAAGTTAAATTAATTTTCAAAGATGTCCATTTGTGTTTTATTTCCCTAATCATCATTTCAGGCACGATTATATAGCTCCACAGAATATTTGGAATGCTTTAACTTTTAATTTGTGCTCTTCAGCCATAGTAAATAAAAAATGATAATTTAATTAATATTTCATGTATTTTAAAATTTATTTCTTCCTTACTGCATTTTATGATTTCAAAAACGCTTCTTACTATTCGGAAATACTTTTCTAATTTCTCACATGTAAAAAAAATGAGGAAATAGAAACAAATTCATTTAGAATGGCTTTTTGATTAGAAATATAAAAGCCAGTTTATCTCGAAGATTTTTGAAAATTTTCTTTACTTTTCGTTACATATCCTTGCTCCTTTCAGATTAATTGTATCAATAATTGTGAAAAGAAACAAATATTGCTAAAGAAAGTCAACAGTACATAAAAAGTCAAATGTTAGGAAACTTACTTTGAAATATTTCCAGGGCGATATCTAAACTTGGTGAAGTATCTGCATTTGGATTTTCTGAAAAAAATATTAACAGAGAAAATTTTTTTTACTGATAAATAAAGGAAAAGAAAGAAATTTATCCATAAAGGAGTTCATTAGATATAAATGCTTGAACGTCAATTCTCAGAAAGAAGACAGCGATAGGAAAACAAAAATCAATATTTAAGAATTCTATTTCTTTTATTTTGAATTTTTATCAACATATTGATAACACATTGATGAAGACTATTTTTTTTCATGCAAATCATAATGTGCTCTTGGTTCGGATTAAATTTTATTTTTATTTTGTTGGAAAATATGTTTACAATGTTTTTGAATTGATTAAAAACTGGAAAAAATTATACAGAATAAAGGTACAATTAAAAGGATAATTTTTGAATTTTAAGCTGATGCAAAATTTAGTTTTTGTACTATAATATTTTCAAAAGTTATCGCTGAAAAATGCAAAATTGCACTTAATTTTTAATTAATTAAAATTACAATTATAATTTCAAATAAAATAGCTCCCAAGTATACATTCCTATTCTCCAAAGCATATATATGCCAATAAAGCCATATGTCTAGATTTGGTCATAATGGCAAAATGATTGTGATAATACAGATGTATTGTAAAAAATTCCACGTTAAAATTGTATAAGCTCATAAGAAATTATAAAGATTTTTTTTAAAAAAGAAAGAAAACACATAATAAGGCCTTCAAAACTAGGCAAAGGTAAACATTTCCAACAACTTTAAAGGGATGAAAAGTCGGCAAAAATTCAAGACATGCGAAAAAAAAAAAAAAAAAGAAGTAATTCGATAGTAGAAAAAAAGTACATAAATCTGTGAAGTTAAAAGCAAAACAATCTTTATAGTCTCTTAATTCAAAGTTTTTTTTAACTACCTGTTTTAGATCAGTGATTCAATAGTTTACTATAGAAAGTTTCATTCAATAAAATGATCTCTGTTGAGAGTACATATCTAAAAAAATCTCTGTTTGAGAATTGCTTTATAGGTTGGAGTTCATTTAGAGAGCTATTGTTTAGTGTTTCAATAGTTGTTTTATGAGAGATATTTCAATTACATTGTCGAGTTGCTACTCCCTTATTGACTTTCTCCTGATTTAAAAAATTTATGTAATTCTATGTGATCAATTTTAATATATTGATGAATATGTGATGAACTTCAAGAATTCCGATATTTTATTAGTTTTATAAGCCGGTTCAAAATCCTCATTCAAGCAAATCCTTCTAAGAAAGTTAAATGATTGCGATTTCGTCTCCTTATGCATTCCATTTTTATTTTATTTTTTGATATTATTTTATTCCATAGATTCCTTTAACTTAAAATAGCTGTTGTCACTAGATATCCCCAAAGAATTATGACCTGCTTACTCTTTTTTTCAGGTAATTAGGTCTAACAGGATACACCTTAGGCGTAACAATCCTACATAATTGTTTTCACATCCTTCTCCAAACCGTAGTAGCCTTCGGGGGAACCTGCTACATCCGCATCAAATTCTCATTCGCACTTACATTCAATACATCCCTTACACTTAATTGCGTCTTCGTAATCAGGTATGTAGTTCCTGATAGTAAGATTGCTTCTTGACTCAAAAAGAATGTGATGTCGCTTCGGAGTAGGCGGAGACAGGACTATCGGAGCAAATCAGATGCGGATGAAGGTGACTCGTGTTATCCAATCCTACTTTGGAGGAAGGAGTTTCCATGGCAACAAAATGTTTATTTGCTTTTTTAGGTGCGCCGCGTGGGAAAAATGGCGCCTAGTCGTGGACTTTCCTGCTAGCCTTGAAAGAAACGGATGCTCGAGTGTTACTTCGTTCTAGGAAGTTTTTTGTCGTAGGATGGAACTATTAATTTTCCTGTCAAAAATAAACATAAAAAAATAAAAGTTGGCGTCACTTTCAAAGTCAATATCCTTTGAAGTAACTGTTTGTTTTCTGAACAAAATGAGCTTTGGTTTTAAATTCCTTACAGAAGAAGTAAGTTTACGTCATTTGCATGCACATTTTAAGGAAGCGATTCTTTTATATGACGCATTTTTCTTTTGAAAAAGAAAAGAGGGTCTTTTTCTCAAAATGAATAGTAGATAAGTTAGTTCCTTTGTGTATTTCCTTTAACGATTTTCCAAATTCTTATCACTTATAAACTATTTGAGGATCTAATAGAGTGAGTGAGTATTATTACAGCACAAGATCCATTTTCTGGATAAATTGCGCCACAACTAGATGAAAACTTTAGCGCTACGTCTTAAAACTACGCATAAAATGTTTATAATCCGATTTCAAAAAAAACAAACAAAAAAACTACACATTAAGAGCAATGATAAGAAGGAATCAACATTTCATATTTCTTTGATAAAACCCGCCTCCTTTAAAAAAAGAAAAAGCTAAAATGTGGTTTATATCCAATTAAAAGCGGAAGACAAGGAACAACCGAGTTAAAATATTTAAGACACAATGAGGCCAGTGACTGACATATGTCGGATAGTTTAACTATCACCTGAGCGGCTACAGGTTGATGGTGAATGCTTAAAAAGAATATATTTATGCATTATTCGAGAATGCTCAATACGTTTTCGTGTCAGAATAACATCGCATCGGCGATTTAAAGAGGAACACCAAAGTTCAATAATAGGTTTAACAGTGTGTAATTTGTTTTCGACCTCAAGGTTCCATTGGCTCTGCCGATTTTGGAAAAGCCGTTTACGAGCGGAAGAACGTACATCAGCGTCAGGAATGGCTTGTTTGTAGAATTCGCTTGCTTATTTTGCAGCAACATCCACTATTTCATTCCCTTGAATACCCACATAAGAAAGAATTAAAAAAAAAATCAAAACCATCTTGAAATAGATCTTTAAGCAAATTTATAATGAAGCTCTAATAGAATCTTTGCCTGAAAAAGAAAATCGTTCATAAAACACTGATGATGCTCTCTTGTTTATAAAATTTGACATCTTCTTTGCTTTGGTTTTTAATCATTAGAAGAAAGGAAAATCTAAAAGAAATCTGTGATTAAATACAAGTCCATAACACGCAATGTTTATATACAAGGTTGAGACGCATTGAAGGCGCATATTTTGTGCTTTCTGCTAAATAGTCTTGCAATAATATCTTAATAGGAAAATAAAAATCTATTTACGATTAAAATATCATATTCCATTAATTTTTCGCTCTTATAAGTAAAAATGAAGCACAAGTAAAAGTATTTAGGTATCTTCTAATTCTTTCAACAGCGAATAAAATGACGATACTAAAAATATATATATATATTTAAAAAATAACTTTTGTTTAAATATACATTATTGTATTTGTACATGTATTTTGTTTAAAATACATCAAAGAAATTTATTTATATATTACAATTTTAAAAAGTTATGCTCTCATTTTTATTAATGCAACTATGAAAATACAAGCACGTATTCGCAGCCAAATTTTCTTTTAGGGAAATAATAATGAAAGATTGAAAATAAAATATAAATTATAATAATCTATTTGCTTAAATATTAGCTGAATTTATCATTTTGCATTTAAATCCGTGCAAAGATTTATTCACTATGTTTATGAAAATTTAGAGTCCTTATTCTGGATAAGAGGAGGAAATTCATTTCGTAACTGTTTAAAAATTCTCTTTCTTATACTGAATAAGGGAGGGAGGTAATAGTAATGCATTTCGTAACTGATTAAAAATTCTCATTTGAGTATCTGAATTGTCTTTCCTTTCAATGACTTTAGAAATATAATTTCATTTAAACGAAGAGCTAAAAAGAAATTAATGCGAGATCAAAATTTTACGTAAAAAAAAAAATCATTATCAAAAAAAAAGATTGAGCAAGGTTTATGTATATTTAAGCAAATTAAGCTGAGAAGTCACAACTTATCATTAAGATTCAAAGCTAAAAATTCAGTTTGTTCTAAAAATAATTTATTTAATTATTTATTCTTCTGAAGGATATCATAGTTTAGATGTCTCTTTATGCATAGATTCAGAATTGTTTTGTTTTCCTGGCTATATTCAACTATGAAAGCCACAAAAAATGCATTACATACAGAAAAAGAAAAAAAAAATTCAACCAACAAAGAGTAACTTATCATGAGGCGTATATGCATTTACTAATGATTAAGTTTAACTTGTACTGGTGATTAAAAATTCCAAATCTTTTGCTTTCCCAATACTCAAAACCATTAAGGTGCGCCACATTTCACCCAAATGCATACAACAATCAATACATCATCGCAAAGGGAGGAGAGAGAAAAAAGCAAATGTCTACTGTGCAGTTCACATGCCAAGATACTAAAGATTTCGCTAAATACCCCCTTTTTAGTTGCAGAAGCTGTGAGGGATGACCGTGGGAATGGTATGAGAGGACGGTGAAATATCCGCAGGTGTATGAACACACCCTGGATAACCTCCGACCTCGATCGTTTCCACCGCATCTTGGTAGCAGTGGTTACTGTGGCCCCAATTAACGCATTTGACCGGTCCTAACCTTTCCAAATAAATAAAATTGCAAGGGAACTATAGTTTCCAGCAGAAAGGAGAGTTTGTAAAAGAGGGTGATGAATTTGTAAGAAATTTATAATTTTGCCTAATGGTGGATCTACAGTATATTGTTAGAAAGGCATGGAAAGAGAAATTGCTCACACCGCCTCAAATAAGCAGCAATACAGGAATCTTGTTCAATATATTGAGATACATTACATTTCACTATTAGTGATCAATTCAATAAAAACAATACCAGAACAAAGAAAATCGTAACTCGTAAAGAATTTCCCAGTCTTCTAGATAGCGTAATCAAGAGATTTTATACAAATAATAATAATAATAATAATAATAATTTTAACAAAAAAAGAACTATTTTTTATAAACGATTTAAGAAAACCGTTCTAATACAGTTACTGGTTTTTAATATAGTTGCTATTTGTATTTTTCTTAGCAGAAATATTCATAAATGAAAGTCATTTTGTATTGATGCATATATATTTCCTTTTCCCATTTTATATGCTTTTTTTTCTATATTAAAAGATACTTTATATTTTATTTAAAGAACAGTACATATCTAAAACCTTTTAAGCGTCATAGAGAGCAACATGTTGATATACAGGGATTTTGTTTGGAAAATGATTGTTTCTCCAAATCAAAAATTGATTTGGAGAAACAATCTGAATGAAACTGTTTAATGAAAGCTCTTAAATAATGCATATTCTCTCTTTTTTTTGTCAGCAAAATTGAATATAATACAGATTTTATTAACCAACAAACTTTGAAATGGATAAGTTTTCAAAGATATCGATACGTAAGTATGAAATGACAGGAAATAGGAAGTTGTTTAATGTCATTATCATTATTTTCTTCTGTATGTCTTCCAAGCCATTATATTCCATTGCAGATAATAAATATCTTTATTGTTAAAAATTTGTATTTATATGGTGAAAATGCAACTCTATTTCTAATTTTAACTATTAACAGATAATTGGTATTCTAGTTACTACCAACTATTATCTAAGTTCTTGCTAGCTTATTTATCAGATATTAATCTTTATGATTACTGTATTTAGGGTCATATGAAAGAGTTGGTTTATATGAAATAAAAAATTTATATTAGCCTCAAAAATTCACAACTTGAGCTTTTCAAGCATAAACTTGATAATGCACGTAATAACGTATTGATACCCTCTGAAGGTTTTTACTTTGAAGACATTATTATCTGCTTTAAATCAAAAATTATTTCAATTCAAAGTCTTAAATTAAGTATAACCCTCAATGAATTTTATTTAGGCCCTTTCATCAATAATGTAGTTTGTATTTTTTTAGCAATTTTTGTCCGATTTTCGTTGTTCTGTTTATTTGTCTAATTTTTTACAAGATAAAGTCTTTTTTTTAATTTTGAAACTAGCCGCCTTTGGCGACCAGCCGGTTCGCCAGTATTACCGCTCGCTACAATTTTCACTTACATATTTTAAGTAACTGGTCTCTTAAAGGATTCTCAAACAAAACATTTTTAATCTTCAAATTTTGATAGTCATACCAAACTTATACTGTTTAGATAGTTTCGCTCAATTTACTATATATATTTTGCTAATTTGTTGTCATTTCCGGCAAAACTTCAACTTTAATTTAAAATGTAAATGATGAAATTGCAATTAATATTAAGATATTTTTTAATAAAACCAAGCGTTTTATTTTATTCATCATCTTTATTGTTATTTATTATTATTGAATGTGAGTATTGCAAACAGAATCGCTCGGTATTTAAGTCTTATGTTAACTACAAAATATTTTTCATAATTTATGTAATATCTCAAACAATAATTCAACAAAAATGTCTGAGATTCAGTATAAAATTCAGTTTTTAGTTTTGCTTTCAAAAGGATTGAAATGAAATCAATAATAATATTTTGTTCCTGCCTATAAATATATTTCAAAAATTATGAAGTCTAAATTTAATGCAGTAAGGTATCATATTCTGAGAAATATTCTGGACACACCAAATTTTAAATAAATGAATGAATGTTTCTATTTTCCACGATCAACTAAGACTTATTTATGAAGTTTTAAATGTTAAAAATTTAGAAAAACTCACCATTTTCATAATCTCAAGCCAATTAATCTTGAGAAACCTGCGCGCTGATTGGCGTATTTTCTTTGAAGCGATCGATGGAAAATCTAAAATTATCCTTTTTTTATTGAATAGTGATATTCAAATTTTCATAAATCAGTCAGCTTAAGTGATTGGAAATTAACTCTTAAAAGTCAGTGATTTAGTGGATTGGAAATTAACTCTATGACCACCATAAAATCTGTGCTTTCTCTTGTGGTCTATGCATTCTCCTTAATATCCGCTCGAATAAAACATCACATACAAAAGTATACTACATAGAACAAACACATCAAAAGTAAACATAGCATTTCAATAGTTGCCAAAAACAAAAGAGAGAAAAATGCAATTAATAAGCAGACGATATTTAGAACAGTACAGATATTTAGATTGGAAAATGAAATTATCTGAAATTAACCACACGTGCAGACGATATTTACAAAAGTAAAAATATTCAAACCTGAAAAGGAAAATATATGAGTTATTCCATCAATAAATGCCATAAGTTTGTTTATATCTTCATTATTTTATGAGTCATTAAACATCAAAATGGGTCCGGAACTAAATAAACACTCTGTATAGAGAGTGTAAAAGATCATAAAATAATTTTTCTTGAATTTATTTTTTAGAGAAAATAATATTTCATATTTGTTTCATTTCCTACAAACACTTGCCGAAAATTATATTTTTGCAGATTTCATTTCCAAAAAGATTTAATTTATTTTTAATTGGAGCTTTAATCAATGTGATGGCAACACTTTGAAAAAAGCTATTTTTTTCCCATGAATGCGAAACGTGCTTAATTTTAATTTTTATTTTTTACGAAAAAAATTATTGAAAAACAGAGTTAAAATATTTATTTGAAAATTCATTAGAAATTTAATTTTAAGATTAAAACAGTAGTATTATTTAAAAGATAAAATTTTGATCTTTAACTTCATGTAAAAATCTTTTTTGTGCGGTAATATTTTCGGAAGTTATAGCAGAAACACGCTAAAATTTCGCTTAATTTTTAAATAAATGAAATTCTAATTAAAAATTCTAAAAAATAACCCCCAGGTGCACATTCCCGGCCTCCAAGGTATACACGTGCCAAATTTGGTAGCTGTAGGTTGAATGGTCTGGCCTGTAGAGCGCCAACACACACACACACACATACACACACACATTGAGCTTTATTATAAGTATAGATAAATAAAATTGATTTAAACTGTTGTCATAGCAATAACGTAGTAAAACTTCATAATTCATCTTTAAATTTTAATAGAATAAGCAAATTACAAAAAGGAAAAAAAAATGAGATACTTTAGTTTCTTTTTTTTATTTTAGTTTAGTTTTGTTTTGTTTTAATTGTTCATTGTTCTTCTGTTTATCATTAATGATTCTGTTCTTTGTTTATCTTAATTTTTCTCTATGAGTCTCTCTTTTTTTATTTTTACGTACATTTCGAATCGCAGGTGGATTTAAAAAGCCCTGCTTCGTAAAACATTCTTTCCCGCTTCTCCCACTTTGGTTTGAAGCATTAAAAATGAGAGAGAGAGAGCAAAAGAGGGAGTAAAAGGGAGAGAAAATAAAACTTTGTAATGAAATATTTTGCGATTAAAAATATTTCATAAACTCTAATCATTCATCAAAAAATCTTATGAGAAATTTATCTTTCTTGCAAAATAGTAAACGAATTAAAACAAATTACCTGGGATCCTACGAACCGACAAAACGAATCAGTTGATTTCATGTCGTTGCAGATCGTTACTTTGAAAAGCAAACACGCTTCGGAAGACATAAAGACCCGGGAGAAGGTGAGGGATAATTATGCGTGACTCATCCGTGAAAAGATGTTTCACTTCTCTTAAGGGGGCTTTCCCATATTACATGAAGTGTTTAAAGATTTAATTGGTATTTTATGAAGTAGTTCGAATGGACTTTATTTCCCCAAAAATTATTTTTTAGTCTTGTTTCAAAATTAACATTATAATAATTTAATTACAAAATTGTTAGGAAACTGAAGGCATGAGGAAAAAAAAAAAATACTCTATTCAATTTTATTTATCTTTATCGCCAAATTTCTCTCTCTCTCTCTCTCTCTCTCTTTCCCTGGAAAGATTAAAAGAAATTTTTAAATAATAATTATTGCTTTAATTATTGCATCAAGGATTTGAGCATTTGTGAAATTTTCCATTTTTATGCAACTGTAGACATTACCACTCAATTAATGAGTTATCATCTTAACGCCATAATCTCCAGAAAAAAGTTAACTCCAAAGTGGAAACAAAAGTGTTACGGTTTCAAAAGTTTCAAATATTTTAAAACTAAAATATGATTAAAACGAGAATAAAAATAAAATAAATGTGTATGGTAGTTTTCGTTTTATTGAGATTATGCAAAAAATATCAATTAGTATGATTTATGGTGGCTGGCACAAGAGCATGACTTACCGGTTACCTTAGAAGTTACCGGTTTTATTTCGAAAACAAATCTGACATTATCAACGGCAAAAGAGAAATTAAACTTTTTTTTTTCCTTCTTTCACATATCTTAGCGTATTTTATATATAAATTTGTATATATTTTTTATATTGAAAGAATACTTTTATCCATGATATAAAACGTTGTAAGATTTTTCAATGCTCCTATCCACTATATTTCTTTATAATGCTTTAATTAAAGGCAAGGAAAAGATAAATTTCATTTGGAATGGAATATATCAATTTTAAGAGAATTAATTTATGACCATTGAAAACATTTGTTCGCATCTCAACTTTTTGAAGAAGAAAGTGTAAACGCTTTGAAAATAATCCTGCAATAAATTTAACTGATTTAAGATAAAGAGTAAGTTTTAATTCCAAAGATAGAATACGGATGCGTCTCGAAGTAATTTACGTTGATATATTTTTTTATTGCTAAAAAATAAAATCAAAGCAGGAAAAGTGCTTCATCATAATCTGAAGGAGTCATTACGAAATAAAGCGATAAGCAAAAAATAGCGACTGGAATACCTGTAACCTTATCAACTAATGGGCAATATGCACTTACGTACGCGTGCTCAGAACAGTGGTAAAGCGCAACCTGTTGACCCTCCTCGCAAACAGGGGCCCATCTCCCCCCCCTTTCCTTCCTCCTACCCACCTTTCTGTTTTGAAAAGGAAGTTCGAACACTGGGGAATGGGAGGGTAAAGCAATGATCTAATCTGCGATCGTGACTGGACCCACCTGTCTGATTGATTCGATGCGACGATTGTGCTCAAGATTGTTTTAACCGGAAAAGGGAAAAGAATGGAGGTGAAAAATATCGGGATGGATGTCGTCCGGTGTATACCAGAACAGATAATTATTGTCTGCGGGCAGACGTTTGAATTTGTTATAAATGATCTATTGGTTAAGAAGCAGAGACGCCTGAATATGTTAGAACTTAATGGACAACATTAAGTTCAACATGTATTACAGTATTTACGTATTTATCATGGGATTGAAAAAACTGTGTAACAATAATCACGTATAATTAGATAAATGTTTTCGTAAGCAATTAAATAGATGTCATGGAAATGAATTGCATTTTAAAATCAGAAGACTGGTATTTTTATTTTCATTTAATTCTGGAAAAAAAATAATTATTAAGATGTGTGTCTTTATCCTCATTTGTTATAAAATTCTTTAAGTCATTCTTGGTACCTTCAAAACATAGTAAAAAGAGAATTATTCTCTTCAAATGACACAAGAAAAATTCAAAATAAATAAATAAAAGGAGCATTTGTTTTTCGTTCCAAAGGAAACCCAACTAATTATTTTTATGTACTCATTTTTTATTTATGTATTCTGAATTCCAAATATTTAATTGCATATTAGCTAGATTAGAAATTATTCTTCACGTAATTATTTCTTTTAAGAAGCATTTTATTTGATGACTTTATAAAGTATAGTTAATTTAACAATTGCTGGAAGGTTATTCATTTAAGGAAGAAAAAATGTAAATATATGAGGCAATCTTATAGAGAAATGCTACATAATATTTCAGCAGAAAAATATTTATTATTTAGCTCCCTTTAAAAAAGAGAGAGAGAGAGAGAGAAAGAGAGAGAAACAGAATGAGAAATTTAGTGCATATCATTTGTGAAATTTGTTCGCTTTAAAGCAAAAAGACTTTATTAAACTGTAACAAAAGAACATAATAAACATGGAGATCCATAAAAAAGATCTAATAACGGAATAATAAAGTTAATCTGAGTACTATATCTTATTAATAAGAATCAAAAATAAATTAGAATGACTAAAATAATTCCTAAATAGAAAATAAAGCGATGAATAAAATTGGATAAAGACAATGATAATAAAAGTTCTCAGCTCATAAATTACATATATAGATTTCATATTTGAAGTTTTAAAATTCCAATACAGCTCTAGAGATATTACAAAAACCAGGCATTAACCCTGAATTGAATTTCTTACGATTTAATTTATATGGGCCTACCGGTCATCAGGGACTCCCATGGCAGTCAAGTTAATGGCATCGTTAAAATCATCATCATCAAGTTAATAGCAGAAATAAAGTTAATAGCATCGTTAAAAAGAAACTAACATTTTTAATTTTCTTTAAATTCTCAATGATTTTTACAAAGCAGTTATAGAATAATACGTACTTTTTTCGAAAGAGTAATGCAAGAAATTAAAAATCTTATTTTATTACTTTAAATACTAATTACTTATTTTAAATTTTTATTTAATTTAAATATCTAAATAAAAATTATTATAAAAACATAAGCCTATTTTTAGAATAGACTGTATTTTTTTTTCTAATGAACAAATTAAATCATTTGTTTAAAAAAGATATTGCTAGAAATTACAAGAAGACGAGTACTACTGTTCTTGTATCTCAACTTTATGAAAAGAATTAGCAAACTTTCTTGTATTTATAAAATAATTAGAATTCTCAAAAATATACTTAAATTAAGAAAACCTGTATTTTCGTGAATGCAAAAATATAATATCTCAATTAAAAATGATAAATGCATTTAAATAACACAACTGTTTTTTTTTTTATATTACGTGTTTAAATATTGAAAGAAGGCATGGTAAAAACTGTTTTAGACAAAGGTATTGCATTTCTTAAAAATGTTAATAAATACAATTCTGTGAAATGATAATAAAAGTTCTCAAAAGTTCTCACAAAATTCATTGATGAAAATACAATATTAAAAGGAATACGAAAATACAGCATATATAAATTTATCAAGAAAATTAGTTTTGAAGTCAAAGAATTTGCATCTAATTTTTGAATATTTTTTTACATTTTTATCACACCTTTTTATTAAAAATGGGCAAGAATACAGAATGTATTTTTCTACCGTTATATGGATTCCTTTCTGCTGCTTCCTTTTCAGTTGAATTTTTAACAATCCACCATTCCATTAATCATTGCTGAATTATTTAATTTTTTTTTAACCTTTTGGGTCTCCATATTAATGCCATCAAGATACATTAGCAGTAAATATAGTATCCGTGTCATTTATCGTTATCACGTGTAGCAGGATAGTTTGGATGCCAGTCGAGCCAGTTAGCAGAAACTACACCCTATTCTTTGGACAGGTTCGCGTGGTATGCTCATAGACAAATATGCGAGTATGAAGAAGATTTAAAAGCAAAATTGTAGCAAGGCGCCGTTTGTGTCTGGCGAAGGTCAACTCTTGTTTCGGGGCGAATTCCGATCAAATATTTTTTAGTGAGGGCATAAAGAGTTGATGGTGCTTTTCGGGAGGATTTGTGTTCCGTTTTCTATATACGTAAAAAAGAATCTTAAAACAGATTTTGAAGAAAGAGTGTCTTGTTATTATGATATGTTATTTCAAAAATGTTTCAGGAGTTAGAAATTAAACATTTGGTTTGTGATAATCTGAGTTTCAGATTCAAAATGAATAAGTAATGGATTTTTCTTTGAATGGAAATCTTTTTAATTTCCATGGAAATAAGTATCAATTTTTTCTATCTTAATGGAAATTTTAAGTAAAAAAAAAAGATAAAATATACAAATTCTATTCTCTGATTTAATTGTTATCGTGATAACATCTTGTGCAATTATAACGTTTATTTGCATTTCTAACCTAATACAATATATATCTTAAAAACTACTCATGAAATTCACGTTTGCTTGTGGAAATATATTTTTTGCACTGATTTTTTTTTAAAGTTCAGGGAAATTTAAAACGAGACGAGGAAATACTTTATTCTGTAACCTTAGTGAAGACTTCTAATTCATTTTAATTGAAATTTGAAAAGATAATATATTTCCAGTTAGGTTAGCGTTTCGTTGTTCTACATGAGAATAGTTTTAACACGAATCTCAATTTTGAGCAGATAACAACATCTGAGCAGACTATCTCTTCGAATTTCACTTGATTCAAACAAGTTTTTATTATTTTTATTTTTTGACTCCCTGTCTGAGGGTGACCCTCCAGAAAGTCTTCAGGTCGGACTCTTAATTTCTTTCTTTTTGATTCTATGTTTATTCTTTTCGCTAATATTGACTTGGTATTTTTACTGATTCGGTTAAGTTCATCTGTGTTTTAGTAGAAGCAGCATTAATTCTCACTAAATACAATTGTATCTTTTCTAGTTTATTCTGAAATAATCTTCAATTTTTTAAGTTTGTTTTCAGAAATAAATTCTAAATTTAATTAAAATTTCATAATGCACATATTTTTGATTTTCTTATATATATATATAAAGGCGGAGTATTTTTAGTGGAATCGTATAAGCCCGATATTTTTCGATAACGAAGGAGACAGAAATACCACTAGGCCATTTCGACCTATTACATTAAAAAAGAAAAAAGAAAAAGAAAAAAAATACATATATAATCCTTCACAATTTCAAAATTAATTTTATGATTTTATTCTGCTTCAATTGATAGAAATCTACAAAAAACAGCTTTAGAGTTTATTGATTAAATTAATAAACTTAACTAATTTTTAATGATTAACTAATTTTTTAATTAAAAAAATTTTGAATGAGATAAAATACGATTAAAAAAATTCATGAAGAGAAATAAAATATAACAATTAACTCTCAAACTCAGTTTCATGCAAGAAAAGTAAATTGTACCTATTAATAGATAAAACTAATTCTACAGAAATATGTATGGAATATATTTTTCTTTATTATGTATGAATTTCTTGAGAAAAGCAATAAAATACAGCTGGTGTGATTTTAAACTCAATTTTTAGTTTAAATACTTTTTAGATTGAAATTAAGTAATGTATACAATTGTTATTTGCTACTATTTGTCACCTCAGATAAATGGGTCATATAGCATTTTAAATGCCACACTACATTTGTTTACCTGATTGTGTGAATCATATGATAGAGCAAAGTAATCATAATAGGATAATAAATAATTATCATATTTTTTGATTGCATAAGTTAAAACTTTCTGTGACTGAACATTTAGTCAGAATTACACAGGAATAGCAGTGGAATTGAAGTGTTGAAGAACACGATTTTCTTTCATATCTCTGATAATTCCAAAATCTGAAAAAATATTTCGGTTGGTTTTCAAAATTCCAATATTTTCTTCTGAAAATTTATATATGCATTTCTAATAGATATGATGCTTCATGTGTTTTTTTTAATAGTCATTTCATTCTGTTTACTAAGTCGGAATGTAGCGTAAAAAGGCTTAAAAAAGGGGGAAGGAAGGGAAGAGACACGAAAAACTATAAATAAATAAGTAGTTGGAAGAAAAAGAAAATTAATGTAATTCCTTAAGCATAGCGAAAATAACCTATCAATTATTCATAAGATGAGAGCTTTTACTAATCTACAGTCTAAGATCTAACAAATAATACAAAGAATAATACAATAATAAGTGCAAAAAAAAATCTTTATCCCATCTTCTAATGGAGTGCAAAACATGAAATCTGCCTCAAAAATGAATGTGTGGCAAATGGAAAATTTGTACCTTTGCTAAGTGAACTTTAAATATTATACCAAGGAGATCTATTTCACTCATGATCAGAGTACGCTTTAACCCTTTCTAGAGCCGCGGGAAGTAAGCTTCCCACCAAATTTATCAATCTTTGTATGAAATTTTGTAGGTTGGCATAAGTGCTGACAAATTTTTTTAGAAAGAGAGAAATTTAGATGCTTCAGTTCTTTATCTCAATCAAAATGATGTGTCTTAATTTGTTACTTAATTATTAATTAATTAATCAAATTAAATTTATCTAATAAGTAAAATGAATCCCTTTTCTTATTCTAATTTCAAGCTACAAAATATTTTAATATAATATGACTAGAAAAAAATGGCCCTTTAAAGGGTTAAAAAGTGTAATCACAATTTGTGTTCATAGCAGCTTCTTTTTATTTTCTTACTTATTTCTGAAATTTTTGTTAAAACTAATGAGCGTATATTATTTTTAATAGAAAAAAAAAAGGAAACAATTATTTTGACTATCTAACGTATTGATATGTTTTTGAAATCTTTGTATACAAAATCTTTGCAATCAATTATTGGAAAGATCAGTTATTGAACTATTCGTCTTGTCATATTTCTTCACTTTTGATATATTTCATAACTTATTATTTTAACTTAATCACACATGAATAAAAACAATCAATTAAATATTTAAATTCGAGTAAGACATCATTGGCTCTTACCTACAACAATAATTGCATTTTAATTATATTTCGATCGTTCAGCAATATTGAAGAAGAGTTAAGGAAGGAGGCATCAGACATTGGAGATAACCTGAAAATGACACCTCCAAGTTGCTGTCGTGGTCTGAATGAATCGTATTCACGATTATTTGCAGGGCTTTACGACAGTAGTTTGAGGGTAACTCTCTTCTCAAACGCCCCAAACCATTGAGCAGTAACCAAACAGATTAGGGCAAACGTGGGAAAATGTCACGAATGGTCTTGCTTTTGTTCGCTTTGATAGATAGGTAGTAAAAGGGTATAATTTTCTCTTTCGCGAAGTATCTCAACAAATAAAGAGCGTAAAGGATTTTCTATGGAACCATGGGTAGTTTATAAGCCGCAAATAAAGCCAGAAATCTCCATTGCAGAAATGTAGAGCTTTATCCAAATTGCAAGCAACCCCACCGAGCGACGTTCAGAGCTTATCCTTTTGTCGAAGTTTATCTCTTCTTCACAGCTCTTTGCTGCTGGGAAAGGGAAGAGCATAATTTAATCTTTAAAACATTAGGCTGCAAGAAGAGGAAAACTGGAACAGTTGATTTTTGTTTATAAATTAACAATATCTCTTCGAATTTTTTTAAATCTAATTTGTCAAAAAATTATAGATTTCCAGTGAATTTTGCTGCACGTTAAATTTTGGCAGTCAATTCCTTGTATATGAATTCGTTTCTTCTGACTAAAGAAATTTAATGAAATCAACACAATTAGGAAAAAATGCTTGGAAATCCATGATAGATTGTTTGAACAAGATTGTAAGGATTTTAAATTTACGCATAAAATTATGTTTCGATTAAATGAATGTTAGCAATATTTTCTTTCAAACTAGCATCCAATCTTGCTTACATTCGAATTTGTTAATAATTTTCAGGGCAAACTAAATGCAAGATTTTCATTAGTTAAAAACAACAACGATGTATTTTTTTTAATATGGTTTCATGCAAATTTCTGCTTAAAAAAAGATTCGTAGCAGTTTTAACCAGTCATTTATTTTTTTGAAATTATAACATTATCGATAAATAATTTACTTTTAATGAAATAATTTAAAAGTCTATTATTTGTTTGACCAGCTATGAGTATTCTTGAAACTAAAGTTAATTAATTACCTGAAAAAAAATCTTCTGAACACTTAATTTGCTATTAGAAACATAATTGTAACTTATTTACTTAAGTTTTAGTTTAACTTGCCCTGCTTACAATGTTATTCAAATTTTTACGTTTTAATATACGTAAATTAAGTCAATAGTTTAAATTTAATTTTTTGCAATGAATAATATATATTAAAAAATAATGGACTAAAATGTTTCATCCTTTATAAGAATAATGCTCGGCAGATATATATGAAATAATTTTAAAGTTAAGACCAGCAGTTTTCGGCATATTTGCTTATGGAGCTTTCATGTAGTAGTGGCTCGCATATATTTATACCCAATAAATGTTATTTTCTAATCAATAATAATAATATTCTCAAGCCATTTTATGACTTAAACTGGAAAAGAGTTCCATGAAATTGCGTGCAAAACTACTGATACAATGTTTAAACATATAGTTTAAATAAAGAGATTTATTAAAGGGGGAGGGCAATGCCATCGATAATTCCCTACAAAAGAGTTCTCCTACAGGAATTTCATCTGACGGATCTCCGTTTGAAGACAGATTAGATATCCAACCGTAAAAAGTTGGGAGTGAGGTACGGGGGTAATAGTTTTCGCCACCTGGTATTCCCACCCTTGACCTTCCGTGACTGTGCCAAGCGACCGGCACGTGTTCAGTTCCGACAACTGAAGCGGGAAACGGGATGTAAGGGAATGTCTGATGTGTACAAATTAAATCTCCTTTCAGTTCGATCTTCTTCGAGTTTAATGCGTTAAGACTCGATTTATTTTTCACTTACGCACTTCTATAAAAATTCGTTTATTAAAATTGATAAACTTATTATTTATATACATTAAATCAAATAAGAATAGAACTTTTGAGAATAGAATTTCAAAAGAATCTACAGACCTTTCTATAGTGTGTTTCTAAAATTTTGGGACATAGGTCACGTATACAGATACAAGTCGGGTTTTTTTATAAATAAACAAAATATTACCAAAACAAAGGGAAAACCGTTACAGTGGGTTTCTTACCAAAGAATAAAGAAAAAGAAAATAAAACGTGCTACCTAGGATTAACGGAATACAATTTTGCAATACCGTAACAGCATAATAACGTAAAATACAGCATCACAAGTCATACGCGGCTTGACAAATAAGATAATGGATAGTAAGGTGATTCTTAATGGAGATCTGTAAAAGCTTTTTATGGGTATCATAATTAAAAATTCGTACACAGATTTCTGGGTAATGATTAAAATAAATTGCTAAGAACGCGTAAAAGTATTCCAAAAGCTTTACATGGGTATTATTCTAAGCATGCCGTCGTACACAGATTTCTGGATAAATATTAAAACGCATTTCTAAGAGCAAATTAAATTAAAGCTAATTCTTTCATTAATTAAAATGAATTCCTGTCACTATATTGTACACGACCCATTTACTGAGTATGTGCACCTCCACTTTTTTTTATTACATCTTTTCACCAGCTGGCTATTAAAGTAAAAATCTGCCTGTTAAAGTAAGGTTCCAAAGGACTTGCAGTCGGAACCGATACATGCTTGGCATGCTACTGTTTATGCAACTATGCTATTGTAAATTTACATTCCATTAATGTTTTGTTATATAATTTATCTAGTGTGTCCATTTTTTATAACTATTATTGACTGGCAAGAAGCCTCTTTTAGCAGTTCTCGTTTGCGTTTGCGATTCTATGACCCTATTGTAAAAATGACTTACTTCTGAATACTCTGGAAGTTTATCTCATGATTGTAAAAACAAATTGTAAAACTGTATTTGCAATTAAGATAAGTTTAGCTTTCAAATGAAACTTTTTCCTTAGATAAGAGTATTTATCCTCCAAAGAAATAATTTTCATTTTTTAAATTCGGGTATCAACCGTTGTAGCAAGAACGCTTATTCCTTTTCAGCTATTTCTTCAAATGCAGCTTAAGATTCTTTAAGTTTAGTTTTAAGTTAAGATTAAGTTTATATTTAGTAAGATAAATAATTCCCTTATTAAATAAAATTTTTGCATAGTGGGAATAAAATTTTATTTAATTTTATTCATTTTTAATCTTTTTAAGATACGGTGGGTAAATGGTCCGTAGTATGCTACCAAAGAGTACATGAATTCAGTTTAATTGGAAAAGATGAAATCAAAAAGATGACCAAGATAATCAAGAGATGCTCATGATTGTTGTATTCCACTTATTGTTAATGCAAATGTTACATTCATTAGACACAGACAATTTAATAACGTTTAAGACAGCTAAACTTTTTTAACACTTGTTAACAGCTACTAAAAGGTATCAGGAGGGAAATATATATATATATATAAAATGTACGTGGAGGAAAAAGAATGTCTTACCCTTCTTAAAATTACATGCAATTTTATCATTCTATCATTTTGACTTCAAAAACGTTAGCAAAATTTTTAAAGCTAAGTCTTAATTTTTTTAATGATTAATAAATTAGATAATAATTAATAATTTTCAGCAACTAATTGGAGCAGCTGTTATGAAACTCATGACTTAAGCTAGAAATGGTACTTGAATCTTAAGCAGTTATTTTCAAATGTTACTATGATGCTTCATTGCACGGAAAACCAGCTTCAAATATCTATGAAATAATGTAATGAAAAATAGAGTAATGTAAGTGCGCCGTCTACTTCTCTTTAACATCGTTCCTCTAATCTGAATGTTGATAAAAAAAAATGGACGAATTAATGAGATGGATATATTCATTTCTATGCTTATAGCGTTAGGGAAGTTGCTTTTAAGTTTGATGAAATAATTTATTTCCCTCAAAAAATTGCAATACAATATTATCATAAGCAAATGCAACGAACGTTCAGTTTTCTTTTATAGGTAATAAATATGCCTATAAGGGCCAGAAATTGTATTTAAATGCACTGGCAAATAGCTGTATATCTCCAATCTGTTACTTCTTTCATTTCCAAGTACTTTCGCTCGGTTTTTAAAAAAAATATTATTATAATTATCTTTGGTTTCCTAGAAAGTGAATGCTTATCTAAAGGTGATAATGCAAGACAAATAAGCTAGTTTCATCCATAATCAAATATGAATTTTCATAGATAGGGCTTAAATTTTTGTAAAATTTCAAACAGCCTGATATTTGACAGAGTAACTTTATTATGATAAATTTAAGCAAAGTTTTGTCACATTCTGAAGTCTTAATATTGATTGTTTTAAAATAAATGATAATGCATTGACGATTGTTTCAAATACAATTCAAAGAACATTCTTAAAACAAAACTTTCCGCCTAATGAGTTAAACCATGGAAAATATGGAGTCATTTGTAATATCAGCGATAGATATTTTCAAATCAAATAAATATAAATCAAGAATACATATTTTAGCAATAATAATAGGCAGCAAAAGCTTAATTATGAATTTAAGAAGATAGTGAAATATACCACTAATGCACTTTCACTGAATCTCTTTAAGTTACAGATTAAAAATGATCAAATAAATACTCGAAGGTGAGACGGTCGTAGTACATTAATTTCTTAAAAAATACAATTTACAATTCTTTAAAATAAAACTCTACTCAAAAGTCCAACTGTGAATAGCAAAGACCCATCCAAATTTTTAAGGAGCAATCCTGTCTGCATGATTCACTCATTACCACCTCATTTTCCAGGAACACCTCCTTTTCCGCGGTTTGTACTTCGTTGCCTATGTGCTTTGATCCTATTCTTGACTAATGTCCAATGAAAATAGTAACATATATCACTTGCTATCCCCCTTTCTTTTGTAGCGAGAAGAATTAGGCCATCCTCTTAAGTTTTATAAATAGCACCGTTTTTTTTTTTAACCTCTAAAATCATGGACACTATTGGTGAAATTTCTGATTTGGGCAAATGCCTGTCATTTGAGGGAACACGCAGAATATACAGATATATCCAGTTCAATAAAACTATTGATATCCACTTAAAGATAGCAATTTTAAAGTAGCTTGAAGCTTGAATAATTTTTTAAAAAATATATTAAGTATTATTATCTAAAAATCTTTCTTCTATCGATTTGAGCTTCTGGAAACATTTTGAAAAAAATCATGAAAAGGATCTCTTTGAAAGGGGAGGGAGTCACAAACAATACTTTGCTAAATGACAATTTGCCATTAAAACAGATTAATTTCGAAGTATTCATAGGTGATAAAAAAATTAAGAAAAAAGATAGCTGCAATTACAGAATTATGAGAAGCAAATATTCTGTAGCAAAAAAACATCGTGAGCTTTAGTTGAAAGCAAACGATTTAGTTGATTTATGATATTAACCTCTTAAGCTACGAACTTATTTAAAGTTCGCAATTCAAAGGATTAATAAATAATCAGTTCAAGAAGTTAAGAAATAATCAGTTCAAAATTACTTCTTATTTTGATCGTTTAATACAGGAAGAACTCTAAGATAAGGATACTCAAATAATGTTTATCGTTTAAATTAATAATTACAATGGCTTAAATGTAGATATAAATGTAAAACATTTGGTAATTCAATGCGTTTGTCTGACATGTCATTTCAACAGAAAAAAATTTAATAATTAGGAGTTCTATTTTTCAGGGGACTAATCTAATGTAATACTTCTTACTAATAGACAGAACTGGAACGAGACCTCTAAATAAGTGATTGATTCGCATCACCTTTGCCCCCTAATTCTGAGAGAAAAAATATGGCTGATTGCAGACGACTACTGGACTCTTCTCTCCCCACCCAACTGCGGAAATGTCCACAGGCCAAAAAGAGCAACTCCATTTCAGGTAGCAGGAAGAATGCTTGGCATGATGAGAATGCGTTCTTTTGTTCGTATATCGTGATCATCTCCCCCTCCCCTTTCCTTCTGCTATCTCCGACGTCAGGAACATCATACCAGTATTGACTACTGGAGAGGGTGCTATTAGAGCGGAATTCTGTTTATTTCTTTTTTCGAAAAGATCTTTTAGGTAGGTGGGGCCGATTCTAAAATTCCTTTGTCAACCGGTTGTTAATGTTGCATTAAGATCTAATCTATGGCTGCGATGTCTTTGCAATCCTTTCATTTTGAATTTGATAAAAAGTATGTTTACAAAAAGGAAACTTTCTATATTTCTTCGAGAAAACTCTTTTTAAAAATAATGCTTAGTTATTTGTTTATAACTACGTTACAAATATATAAAAATAACAGTTTAATATTAATATATATATATTTGTTTTATTATATCGTACATTTAATGATCAAACTCAGCTTCTTTAAGTTTACAGTCAGGTAAAAGGCTGCACATTAAATGTACACTTAAATTGATTGCATGAAGTTTTACTCGTCCATCTGCAAATGACATCATAGAATTAAATATTCACACTCCATTTATGTTTAAAATGATTCAGTTCTGTTCATTACAAAAGGCCACATCAGTTCAAAAGAAGAAAAAAAATCTCACAAGAAAGAAATAGGGGGGGGGGGATTGCCTCCATATATTAATTCCAGGTTTCAAGTGAAGTCATAAAAGACAATACAGAATTTGAATTTATACATCAAAAATTCAAATTTAAGATCTCTATTCAGTCAAAATCGGAGAAGATGGTGAATTTACAATATAATTTCGCTTGAAGTTTCTTCAGATATTTTAGATGAATATCATCTTATGCGAACTACACGTTAATGATAATCCTGAACAAAACAATCATAGATGCAGATAACACGTAATAAAAGTTTATGCACGCTCAAAGTTTGAAACTACAAAAAGCAAAATAAGAGAAATAACAATTCAATTCAAGATACGAGTTGTTGTTTTTATGTTATATGTTTTAAAAAGTATTATGAACTGGACTTTTCATTCCCCCCTCCAGTCTCTAATAAAAGAAGAAAAAAAACGCTTTATAATTAAAAAAATGATAAGTAGAATTTGATTTAAATTACTTAATTTTCTCTCCACGAATCCTTGTTTGATCTATATTTCTGTAACCCACACAGATTCGAATTCATACCCTCTTAATAGATGAATCATTGAGGGAAAAAGTCGAATCTTCTGTTGAATAATTCAGGTGATATGACTCACATGTCATCCATGGTTATTCTATCGGATCTTTAAGATAAAAAAAAGAAGAAAATAGCAAGGCATAAAAAAGTGATACACGATTAGTAGCAAATTATAGCATTATTTTGATTCGTGATGACACACCGGGCATTAAAACCGCACGTGCACCTTGTGGTGACCCGAAGTTTTCCCTTAGAATAATGATTTAAGTCACATTCATAGTAACTTAACCCAGGCGACTGGTTTTTCTATCGAACCAGTTCATTAAACCAAGAAAACATGCCTGAAATTTTTACTAATTAATAGCACTTTAGATGCTTTTACAGATCAAAATTTGCTGATAAACAACAAAAGAAAAAATTGCTCCAACAAGCAAGAAGGCTTTTTTAGAATGTTGTATTAATTATTGATCAATTTATTACATTTAAGATGGGAGATATAATGCAGTTTAAAAATTACTGAATGCAACATCTTTGGTCAGATATTAGTTAGAGAATAATGCGAAAATAATAGAATGTTAAGAAAAATACTATATTGTAAATTTTCGCGTTCAAAAGGAGCTTCTAAGCTATAAACATTTAGTTTTTGATTATATTGTTATGATTTTAAATATTCATACATAACGCTACGGAAATTGCTTTATAAATCCATTCTATGACCTCTACTTTCATTAACAACGAAAAAGTTTGTTCAAGCTTAATATTCAAAAGCACATGATACCAAAAGAAAAAATTATTTTTAAATCTCTATATATTTTTTTTAAAAATGTAAAAAAATTCGCTTTAAAAATAGAAACTGAGATAGAATTGAAAAAATAGAAAAATAGAAAATTTTCACATAGAAATTGAAGATTCTAATATATGACAAAATACAACAATATTTCATGTAGCAAAAAGACTAGGAGGAATCGGAGAGGAATTCAGGCGGATAAATGTATCCCCTTTTCTTACAAAGACAAAAATGAAGATTGTCAGTGTATAAAACCTTTTTTCAATATATGCATTTTTCTTTTTCTTTATGGAATGATCTCCTGCACGGATAAAAAGTTAAAAAAATGGTTGATAATCAAAATATGTTCAAAATATTACAATGATGTTGGAAAACACATTGGATTTTATTAAAATCTAACTTAATTTTTAAACTGTATAGATCATTTTTATATAATAATAATATATGTATTGAATCAGTGTCGCAATATATCAATCAAACTTCTACAATTCTATATGTTGAAGTATTTCCAGTTTATTTATTTACTCAAACTTTTCGAAAGGAATAAAATAATTTTCAACATGTAGAGCTGTACAAAATTTGCTTCTAAGATAATTTATAAGATGTTGGGAAAAAAAGAAGCATATGAACATAGCACAGTGAATAAGTTTATGAAATTAATTTCCTAATCTGCAATTATAAAATATTGGGTGTTTAGCACTAAATTAAAATGCCGTTTCACCTAAACAAATGCGTAAAAGTAATAATAAAGGATTGATATGCCTAATTATATAAAAATGATTGCAATTCCCAGAATTTATTAGAATGAATGTAAAAATAATAATAAAGCATTGGAAACGGGCGCATTCAAAGCTGATATGGATATCAGATTTCCAAAACTAAAATGTTAGATGAGCTTATCTGAAATTGAACATAAAATCAAATATCAACATATTCCATCATAAGAAACGAAAGAAAAGGGACAGTATTAAAATTAATTTTGGGGTCAGAAGCTTGTAAGAACCATTAAAGTACTCTTAAGCCGAACGTATATTTTAGTTTAACCACATGGATATGATCATCTGCAAATCAAAAGTTTTAACATCTAAAATGCCCCTTGCAATCTTTCACAAGAAAGACTAACATCACTGTTCCTCACACGATTTATTCAACCGCAGATACTGTTAAAAACCTGACAAAATGCAAATTGCAATCTACCGATTGAGGTTCATCGCGCTGCATGACGTCATTTGGTCGTGTGATGAATCATGTCGAGCATCCTGGTGACGCAATGTGCGTTGTCAACAAACAAAACCAGTGTTGCGCAACGAGAGTGTAAAACTCACAACATCGCTCGAGTTTGTTTTTGTTTCCTTTCGATCCGCGCGCTGTTTCGCGAATTGAATGTCAGGATTTTCTCACGCCCACCGAGTATTTGTTTTCTTTATTTTTCATATGCGTACCCGAGCTATTTCTTATTGTTGTTTTTAAAAAAAGAATCTTAAGGTGGTATGGTGGATTTGAAAAATTCGCTTGAAGGATCTGACTCATTTGAATGTGTCATTTTTTGTGTGTGTAATCGATGTTTTTATTAATTTTATTTTTGGTGTATTTTAGTGTTGATTAAATTCAGTTGAATATATTTTACTGGAGTTATTACTAATTGCACTTGTCAGTTAATAAAATACTGATCAACAATTAAATTCTTGTAAAATAAATATTGTAATTTCGTCCAGAATGATAAGATTTATAGAGTTGTAAATTACTAAATTAATCTTCTCAGTACGATGGAGTAACTGCTGGTTGACAAAAACAACTAGGCTATGTATCAACATATGAAATCTCTCGTAACCAGCATCCAATAGATTGACTAATTCAAATTAATATAACTTTTGAATATCTAAATTTAAATCCAGAAGGTACGTCCATGATGAGAAAAAAGGATCATTGGATCATTAGCTGGAATTGTTCGAGGAGAAGAATAGAATGACGGAAGATTTGTTTGGTATTAAAACGTGTCATTACTTTCCAACATCTTGAATTCAGTTTCATGTAGGGTAATGTTTCAAATTTGTAAAAATGAAGTGGATATGGATAATTTTGTTCAAATTTATGCTCTCTTTTGATGGCTCTGGAATAATAGAATACAAAAAGAGAAAACAGAAAATAAAGAGAATTATATGGAAAGACTGCAGATCCTCTTAAGATTTTCTGTTAAATATTTATCTTTATTGTTAATTATGTCAAGTAGTTTCATAATATGAAAAATGAATTTTAAACTCCAACTGCTATCATACAAACAAACAAACAAACAATCGAAGTAATATGAAATTACATTAAGGAATACGGAACTTTTATGAAACAATATCTTTGTAAATTTTATAAAGTTGCTTAATTTCATTCTCCTGAAATATACAATTTCGCATATTTGCTTTCTATTAAATAATCTGTACGATATCAATTGTGATTGATTGAAAATCCTGACTAATCGACTTCAATATAAAAATTTTTACGGATAATATCACAAAACATGAGCTGGTGAATTTCGAAATATATATTCATTATTCAGAAGAATCTCTTACGCGCAATAGAAGAAGTACTTTCGTTGACAGACAAGAAAGATTCTACTATACTGATGTACTAATTTTAGGATAAGAGTTAAAAAAATAATAAGATAAAAGCTTTAGCTCCTTTCAACTAGTGTAGCAGCTAACTTTTAGAATTTATTAGATACAAACGAAATTGCATGCTTTAGTAGATTTCTATGGGATTGTAAATTTTAATACCCTTTAGCTACAATATCTACATACAGCTGTCATTTTCAAAGTGCCTACTAATTATAAAATTTACTAAGAATTATTTATAAATCAATTTAAAAAATCATTAGTTAATGTACTCATTTTCATCCTTAATTTTTTTTAAAATAATGAATTTTTTGAGATTGTTAAGAAAAGTAAATTTCAATTCAATCATTTGTACGTAGTTTAGTCCTAATTGTTTCAAATGGAAGATAATTTCAAGCTTCCAATTTTTATTGTCGTATAATTTGGACTATTTTAGAAATATCATTCAATTATGTTCATTGAGCTATATGCCTCACTAATTTTCTGTCAATTCGCCTAAAATTTGAAAGCTTTTAAAGGATGTATTTAAGCAGTGTTCACGGAGTAAGAAACTTAATGCAAAGAAAAAAAAAATCACTCATTTTTGTATCTTTATATGTACTGTATGATATATTTCACTATTTACATAATGTATCAGAGAAACATTTAATTAAAAACTTTTTCTGATTCATTAAAAAAAAACCCATCATCTATACTTATAATAAAGCTCAGTGTGTGTTTGTGTGTGTGCTTGCGCTCTACAGACCAGACCATTCAACTTACAGCTACCAAATTTGGCACGTGTATAGCTTGGAAGCCGGGAATGTGCACCTGGGGGTTATTTTTTCGAATTTTTAATTCAAATTTTATTTATTTAAAAATTAAGCGAAATTTTGGCGTGTTTCTGCTATAACTTCCGAAAATATTACCGCATAAAAAAGATTTTTATATGAAGTTAAAGAACAAAAATTTATCTTTTAAATGATACCAATCTTTTAACCTTAAAATTAAATTTCTATTTTTAATGAATTTTTAAATAAATATTTTAATTATATTTTTAAACAATATTTTTCGTACAAAATAAAAATAAAATTTAAGCTGCACGAGAACGTTTCGCATTCATGGTAAAAAATTAGCTTTTTTTGAAGTGTTGCCATCACATTGATTAAAGCTCCAATTTAAAATAAATTAAATCTTTTTGGAAATGAAATCTGCAAAAATATAATTTTCGGCACGTGTCTGTAGGAAATGAAACAAATATGAAATATTATTTTTTCTAAAAAATAAATTCAAGAAAAATTATTTTATGATCTTTTACACTCCCTATATTATTAATCCAATAAATCAGTTTTATTTTAAAGCAAGTTTTGTTTAATATGAACAGGGTATCCATTCAAATCAGGGCCACACAGCTAATTTGTAAACCTTCAGTAAGACATAGGTATGCTAAAATGGTCTAAATGGAAAATGATTATATTTTATGTAACTGCATTCAATAAATGCTCTAATAAATAACGAATTTTTGATTTTACATAAAGCTTCTGCTGTGGAAATCACGATTAACAAAATGTTCTTGAAACACTAATATTTTAAATAAAAAGAGTTAATTTCCAATCATAAATAAAAAGAGTTATATTATCACTTAAACTGACTGATTTATGAAAATTTCAAAGAAAATACGCCAATCAGCGCGCAGGTTTCTCCAGATTAATTGGCCTAAGATTATGAAAATGTTGAGTTTTTCTAAATTTTTAACATTCAAAACTTCATAAATAAGTCTTAGTTGATCGTGGAAAATAGAAACATTCATTCATTTATTTAAAATTTGGTGTGTCCAGAATATTTCTCAGAATATGATACCTTACTGCATTAAATTTAGACTTCATAATTTTTCAAATATATTTATAGGCCGGAACAAAATATTATTATTGATTTCATTTCAAACTTTTTGAAAGAAAAACTAAAAACTGAATTTTATGCTGAATCTGAGAAGTTTTTGTTGAATTATTCTTTGAGATATTACATAAATTATGAAAAATATTTTGTAGTTCACATTAGACTTAAATACCGAGCGATTCTGTTTGCAATACTCATATTCAATAATAATAATAATAGATAAATAACAATAAAGATTATAAATAAAATAAAACGCTTGGTTTTATTAAAAAATATCTTTATATTAATTGCAATTTCATCATTTCCACTTTAAATTAAAGTTGAAGTTTTACCGGGACTGACAACAAATTAGAAAAATATATATAGTAAATTGAACGAAACGATCTAAAACAACAGTATAAGTTTGGTATGACTATCAAAATTGGAAGATTAAAAATGTTTTGTTTGAGAATCTATTAAGAGACCAGTTACTTAAAATATTTAATAGAAAATTGTAGCGAGCGGTAATAGGCGGCTAGGCGGCTAGTAATACAATAAAAAAGCAAAATGTTTAACTAAGATATGATTTAAAAGCATTAAAAAATTATCAAACTTTAAAAAAAATGCTCTTAATTACTCTCTCTCGAAATTAAATCTTAGTTATACCTGTCACATTAATTAAAAATTCTATTAAAATCATGCTTTAAATGAAAAATCTTTTCAATATAGAAAAAAAAACTATTTAATAAATGAAATATTAGCAACAACAATAAAAGCGAATTGGGTTTCATTTACAAAAATGAAAATATTTTTATAAAATATGCTTTAAAAAAATCTTTAAAAGATAATTAAATCTTTAAAAAAATGGATTTATTAAATTTATTGTAATTAAGATAATATTGTAATTTCAAAATTGTGTAAAATTCCTTTTTTGCTATGGTATTTATGTAAATTATTCCGGTAAAACGCTTATATTTAAAAAACTTATTGCGGTGAAACGCCAAAATGTCGTTTAAGTTTTGATTATAAAGATTCTAATTAGAATTTTTAAAAAATCGCTGCGACTAGCGTATTTCTATTCACTATTATATGTATAAGAACCAAGTTTGGTAGCTCTTAGTTGAATGGTCTGGCCTACAGGACGCCAACACATACTCGAAAGACATTAGTATTATATGACTGACATTTAATTTTATTTACATTATCAATCTATTTTAAAGCAACAGAAGGTATATTTTTGGAAAAGAACTCGGAATTTCGAATTATAGAAGATGAAGAGAACAACTGTTTATACTCCAAATTTAGCTTTATATTTAATACATATAAATAAATATTTTTATCCATAAAACTTACGCTAATAGTCTGCGCATCATAAAAACGCAAATCATAGATCAGCTTTTCTTCAAATTTTGTTCACAAATACTATCACGTATAAATAGGATTTCAGCGGAAGTTCCGTGGCAATAAATAAATAATTAAATTTAGTTATTAATTAAAAAACTGACTTTTGTAAACTGTATGTGCATTTGTAAACAACTTGGAGTAAAGTAACATTTATTCAATAAACCGAATTTAAAATAATCGAAACTTGTAAAAGCGATATATTTATACAAATTAACTTTTATGTTATTAATATCGATAACTCATTTTTTTATACCATTTAATATTAAATTTTCTGCCTGTTGATTTTTAAGGATAATTTCCTACTTATAAATATTATTTGAAATTATATTGATTATTTTTCTTAATTTTATTTAGTTAAATTTCTTAATATACTTTTATAATTCACTTATTGTGAAAAGACCGTTACTAAAAGAGCGTTACGCAATAGATTTTAAAAGAAGTCCCTTCATTATTTTCCTGAATTTTTTTAATTGTGTTTCTGTACTGATTTTAATTTTTTAAGCGTGAGAGTATTTAAACAATGATAATATTTTTAGAAAAATAATTTTTACGTTAAAGATTATTACATAAAAGAATTTTCATTTCGATACGAGGCCGAGCATATTATCTCTTATGAAATAAAATAAAAGAATAAAATGGCATTCGAGAACATTTTAAATTTATATACGTGAAAGGTTATGTGAAAATTCAAATCCAATATTAACAAGTGTTACACAAGATAATTAATAGTATGGCTTAGTCAATTGAAAATAAAGAAGAAAAAAATGCGAGGGAAGAGGAGAGTTCTTAAGTATTTTCCTTCCTTCAATAATCCTCGACTTTGATATAAGGAAAATGTAAACTGCACAACATACTGTCAATCAGTTCATTTATTTTTTTGGTTATGCTTAAAATAAAAATTATTTAGGATATAAAATGCTATATAGCAAACCAAACGATACAATAATCAATACTCGTTCCAAGTACAGTGAATTAAAACAAAATGAGTTTATTTCGTAATTTATTTAAACACTGTATATTAGATAAAAATTCATTTAAAAATACCATATACAAAGACTTTTTAAGTGCTCAAGGTTCGTACATTCTATTTGGAGTGACTAATGATGAACTATTTGTAACTCATTTCTCTATATATTAAGTTAAAATAAGAACACGAATCTTTTCGCTCTTTTCATTTAATTAACTTCAGTATAAATAATTATATTTCCAAACATTTCAAATTAAAGCAAAAGAAAGCAACAAGAATAAATAATTCATAAAAAAAATGTATAAAATGCTATTGTCTTACTGTTTCCAATTGCTAAATTTTTAATTTCATACCTTAGAAATAGTCAGAATAATAAATAATTTTAATACTTTAGAAAAATCTCACTTTTGTGTAGTAATGTTTAAAACAAATGAATTGTTCAAATTTTGATTTAAAATACGCTACTTTGAAGGCTCCTTTCCTTAATTTTAACGATAAATAAAATTTTAAAATTAAGAATTCATTTGAAAATACCTTGCATTTCTTCCAGAGGAGCAATTACATAAATATCCAGGGCAAATACCAACCATAACTCTCTTTTTTACCTTCTTGTATATGAAATGTAGAGAAAGTATTGTAATCGTCAAAAAAATTTGAATTCAAGATTTTGTCGAATTTTCACGTTTCAGACCTCCCTAAGTCCGAAAAACATATTTTTTTTTGTGTTATGTTCTTCTGTCTGTCTGTGAACACAAATCAAACCAATTCAAAATAAATAAAAAAAAATTGGTATACGAAACTGCGAAATCAAATTTTGAACAAAATCTATTCACAGGAAGTCTGGCTGTTCAAGTTTTTGTCCAGTTTCTTGTCGAGGTGCAGCTGAAACGCAAAGAGCTAGAAAGATGAAGTTCGAGATAGTCATATTGAATTCGATATTGATTCTTATCAAACTTTGAACCAAATCTGCCAATGATTTGACCATTTACCAGTCTATACATGCATGTGAATGCATACAGTTTACATGCATGTGGATGCATGTAAAGTCATAAGCTCACAAATGCAACCAATGAAATTCGGTATGTTATCTTGTGACTAAACTACAGTTCTGTTTCAAATTTTGGTTTCGTTCAGGTTGCAAAAATTCGTTCAAAATACATATTAGAATATATTCTATATTTCGAACTATAGTTCGCTAATGCATTTGTGACTTTATCCAACGTCCAAAGTTTTATGCGAAGGGTATAATATCTTAATTGGCGGGTCTGCGAGAAGGTTTTGTGGAGAACACTTCCACTAAGCTGCAATCTACATATCTTTCCTACTTTCAGACAATTTATGCCAGGGAACATATAATACTGTATTAAACCTAAATAATAATATATAAAATATTTTTTAATAAATACGATTTTACCAAGTCAGTTGTATCTTCAAAAGTGCAAATTAATTGCATTGTTTTCTTTAAGTCAATTCACATTATTTTAGTAACTTAATTTATTTAATTTTTACATTTATGAAAACTGAAATGTCAATACAAGCAACTATGCTAATATAACGGCAGTAAGAATATTGGATTTTTTAAGCATATTAGATTTGTAATTTTATAGAAGATTGAAAACACTTATCTGAAATCTTTAATATTAATTACTATTCAATTAAGAGTGAGGATTCTGATACTTTTTTAAAAAAGTTCAATTTAAGAATTCGAAAATTATACGTCGTAGAATTATATGCGTATTATTTTTGCTTGCATATATAGAAAATAAACGTCGGTACCGCCGTGGGTACAGCGGTTTATTAAGCTATAAACCCTTTTCATGGTTTAAGAATAAGTTAAAATTCTTGATTAAAAACGTTATTCGCAAATATAATGAAGTTTTTTAGAAGAAAATCAGACAATTTAAAGATTTTACGATATGATGAAATAGTTGTGACTTGTTTTAACTTTGATATCTACTGTTAAAAAATCGTATATTAAAATATTTTTAAAATTTGTCAAAATTACGGAAAAGATTAAATCTAAGACAAAGTAAAAATTATTTTAAAAATCATAACCAAATATACCGAAATTTCGTCTACTTTATATTAAAATTCTAATTAATATTTCGAAAATATAGATTCTATGTGCAGATTCCCAAACTTCTAAAGTATATTTGGGACCAAATTTGCTAACCTTATATCGAAAGGTCTGAGATGAAATGCATCAATATATGGTATGTAATTACAAAATACTGCCATTTTTAAAATTAATAGATATAATTGGAGAATGTGCATAAAATACTGACGACTTTTTCGTTTAAAAAACACAGGAAAAAATTTAAAAAAATAGTTTGGAAATTGTTAGCATTTTTTCAAATTATTTATAGCGAATTCTTGAAAAAAAAAAGAAATTAATATTCAGTTAGTATGATCATGGAGTGTATAACAGTTTATTTTAAAGTAAAACCTGAGGAACCCTTAGAAAAGATATGGAGTTTATATATATATACATCTATTTTAGAAAAGTGGCCGAAAATACTGCATCACCCCATTTCACTAAGATATAGATATTTGAAAACAGCCTGTTTAACTTCATTAATGCGGTTACACTCATCAAATCTCTTCAGCACAATACGATCCCCTATTTTACCTTCACCTATTTCGAGTTGGTTCCGAGTTTATATATGAATTGACTACACATTCTTCTACCCTTGATTGGAAGCTATTTCAATTTTTAAGAATCTAGGAATAAAATAGCGTAATTTTCTCATGAATTCAACTGATTTCTCAGTTTTGTGACCCCTGGTAATGGTGCCCAAGATACTTGATCTGGTTAACATACCTTAATTAGTCGCCACTGATTTCTTCGATTAGAAAATCATGTAGTTCTATAGTTAGAATCGATTTTTTTCTTCCCATGGGTTTTGAATAGGCATGTGTAATAGAGTTTTACTAGATAAAGTTTCATTTTTGTAAGAACATTGCATTTATTATTCTAACAATTTAAATTTTCCAAAATTGGTTAAAAAAATTGCGAATTTTTTAGGGAGAGTGAAGAAAAGAATAAATAACCTGCTCCTAAAAGTCTTGTCTTTTGACATTCCTGAATAGTTTCTTTCTGAAAAGGCATTAATTGATATTTTATATATAAAAAAAAACGTTTTGAGAAATGTTTACTTTAAAAACTTAGTCAAAATTTATTCAATGATTTATGAATTATATGATGCATCATTTAGTATAACAATAATAAATTATTATGGTAGCCTGTAAAGCAACAACATCTCTATATATAAAAAGCTAAAATAAGTGGCATAGAAATAGCTCTTATTCCTTATTGTCGAATGGTAACAATCAAATACAAGCAAAACTATCGAATTAAATTCAGACTGATTCACTGAATCTTTTATGATGCTGCATTGAATCCATCTCTTTGCTTATCTAATTAATGGAGCTGCAAAATATTATTAGAAATGTACTAGAGGGATTCATTCAGTCAGATAAAAGAATTCAAGAAATAGGCTTCAAACAGTTTAATCGAGTACAAAATCAGGTTTAACCAACGGCAGATGGATAATTGTTTATGGAAATTGATGTTCCTATTTTCCGAAAAAATTATTTCAGACACAAAATATTACTTTTTTAATATAATCAGAAATCAATTTGATTTCTGTATAACACTCTTCCTCCATTTTAGTAATATTTTTAAATTTAATTCAATATACAATCAATTTTGAAATGTTATGATGGAATTCAAATTCAAAGATAAAAAAAGTCAGTCGTGTGCTTTTAATAATTATTAAGTCTGTAGTAAGGTTATAACTTACGTTTTTATTAAGCCGGTTAACAAATTCAATTAAATTTGCGTTTTTCAGTCGTATTAAATAAAAAGGTGAATTAAAAAAATACATATCATATTCATCATTTAATAAACAAAAATTCGATAATCTAGGAGAACAAGCTGGTTGCCAAAGGTGGCTAATTATCTAATATTTCTTTTATTTTAAAAAAGGCCATATTTCTCTTGTTTCACTTACATCTGGGTACGATGGTAAGGATCGAATATCGAATAACTTTGAGAGTCCTCTATTCCTCAGAGCACTTTAATTTCTCTCATTTTTGAACGATTTCAGATGAATAATATCTTAAAATTGTAGGTGAAAAATGCACACCATTCTGGCATGATGATCAGAATACAGAGAGCATTAATGAAGAAATGAACTATTCATTTATTTCTCTAAAGAGGACAGGGAAGCGTAAACGATATGGGCGTGAAATAATTGGCAACAGACGATTTTACGATCATTTTCTACATTTTTGTCTTCATAATTCAGCATTATAAATAACATGGGATTAATTTTTCTCAAATTCATTACAAAGTGGCGCTATACATATGGAATCAAAATGTAATTAAATGTAGCAATTATTTGATAATTAAATTGAACATTTCAAAATAGCGTATTGACGTCAAGAACAACTCAAGGGAAAAAAAATATTTAAAGCGCGTCATAAAATAAATAAAAAAATCGACTACAACATTCCATTTTTACTGAGACGAAACAAATCGTGTTAAAGTAGTTGGTAAAAAGGATAATTTTAATTATCTCTGAGATTTCAGTGTTTGCACTTCCTTAAATACGATCTTTACCTTCTAATGGAGTCAATTCAAATGACTTTATAATTACAAGCAAAGAATAATTATATCTACCAATTAAATATTAATTAAAGATTTACACAATAATAGTGAGCATGAATTAGCCTTTCTGTAATATTGTTTATATATATATATATATATTTTTTTATCAGCGTAAAATTTGGGAAGAGAAAAAAATGCTCTTTTTCTCGATTTGTGTTATATAAGGCGAAAGAGAAAACATTTTTTCAAGTTTTTATTTAAAAATATGAAGTTGTATTAAATAGGATCAGAAGAAAGATTTTTTTATATAATATTGTGTAATCCTTTTCTTTAAGGTATAAAAGTTTTTCTAACACACTAGTGTATGCATCAATTAATAGACAATTTAATAAACAATATTAAATAAAGTAATTTCAAGCTAAATATAAATTCGAAACGTATTTATATAGTTTACATTAGATTCCTTCTAATGTAAATAGAAAAAGATTTTAAGCAAATTAAGCAAAATTTGCGAAGTATTAAAAAAATCTCACAAATGAAGTTCTAATATAAGAAGTAATATTCCTTGTAATAGAAGTAGTATATTGCAAGGAAAATATAAAGCAAAAAATAAACAACAATCTTAAAAATCAAAAGAATTGTTCTTAATATCATGAAAAGCAACGCACAGTTTGAAATGGGTTTCAAATTTGAAGTAGCGGGGAACGTTTTATGTGACCATTAAATCACGAAATTGTATCTCAACCTTTCTTCTTTTTCCGTATTGAGCATAACAATCCATTATTATCTCGTTATTTAACTTTGATCCAGAAATTAACGTTTCAATTTTAATTCGATTTTATTTATTCTTTAAATCATCTTTACAAGATATTAGTTATATTAATTTAATCTTGGAGCGTTTACTAGTTTTTCGGACATTTAGATTGCGCAGTAAAGTGTACCTAAAACATAGAGTAAACTATTAGTTTAACTTCTTGAAAGCGATTTGCAGCCTTCAAAAATCGAAACCGCTCCAATATTACAAATGTCATAAGCAAGCATTCAATTCGCTAACAAGGCGGTTACGAGGTCAGATTTAACTTGTATATCGACTTCCCACTTTGAAGCTACACTTTAAACCTTAGTCAAAGTTTATCAAAAAGAATCCCAGAAAACTTACCAAGATTGTATGAAGAATGGTCAGATATTTGTTGCTGCATGACTGGTTCCAAATTAGAGACCGTCCTCAGGAAATGTCCATTTACTGAAATGATAAATGAAATTGTATGTGGAAATTACAACAAAACATTTAAATTTGTAAAATAAAAAAAAAGACGGAGTATCATTATTACTTTTGTATATGACATATGAAAATGATTAGTTCAACTATAAGGCAAAATCGAGAATACTCTGCTACAATACAATATTTAAGAATTTTTAGAAATTTGTTCAATTATAACGTCTTCGTATGATCTGATTTCATTTCAAAAATATAAAAATAAGATAACTTGATCTGGAAAATCAACCGACTGAAAAATTTTTTTAGTGACTTTAAAAAAGAAATAAAATTCTTAAATTGGTAGCATTATCATTGATGTATCCACGTGAAAACAACTAAAATTAAGTGATTTTAATTAACTTAAGGCCAAAATATTCTTACATTCAATCTAATTTTCAGTTCCAAAACAAATAAAATGCTCTAAAGTGATGAACAGAAAGATTTTAGAGCTTTTACTGGCACTGAATGCGTAAACATAAAAGAGAAAGTTGATCAGAAATTAATTTTAATTTCAATAAATTTAACATCCATATCTCTACTCGATTTTCCTAAATTTCGAGTTTAAAATAATTATCTTCCTTTGAACTTCACTAAATTTGATTCCGATAAATAGATATAAAATCAAACGAATATAATAATTTTAAAGTAAACGACTTGATTAATTTCATCAACTCATTTTACAAATGACTTGATACTAAAGATTTTATAAAAAATATTCATATTCCTTAACTGTTAAATAATTCCGAAATTCACTGAAATTTATTTTTGATAAATTTGAGGCACAACATTTATTAAAAACTTCTGACAGTACATATATTACATTTCATTTACAAAAGTTAAAATTGTTGAATTAAATGATTTTTTTAAATATTAAAATAGTTTCATTTAAGCAATAATGGATATAAAAATGCTACTATATTTCATAAAAGAATTTCATTTAATCATTAACCTAAATTTCGATTTATTCATTATTTAAAAGTAATTTTTATGCAAAAAAAAAAAAAAATTAAACTATTCATTTACTTCCACTAAACCTTGAACATATATTATAATACAAAATAATTTTCAGCCAAGCTATTTAAGCTATACTGTATTTTACTAACACATTTCATAATTTTTACTATTACATGTAATGGAATCTCTCAAAATTTAGTCTTTTATATAGAATTGATTATTTAGATTAAATGGAGTTTTGTTGCAGTGTATAAGCGTATGAAATTGAAATTTTCTAAGTCCTTGGTTTAGTTTCATATATGTTTTCGTTGCCAAGTTTACGATTTAAATGTGTTTAAATTCAAAACATCAACATATAGTTTTTTTGTATGACTGTAATATAGCCAATTACTTTGAAATGTATTCTATACTAATTAATTGGCGCGCTTTCTTTTGAAAACTTTTTATTACTATATTAAGACACGAACCAGAAAGTGTTCTTTGTTTATTTTATTTCTTTGTTATATATACTAATTTAATAGCCGAATCAAAAACCAAAATATTGAAAATTCAATCACTTTCTACCGATCTTGGATCTTCGTTCTTCTAAAATATTCATTACCAATACGAAATATTTAACTGAAAAGCAATTGCTTCACGTTTTAGAAATATAATTTTAAGGAAGCGATGTTTCTGTTGCATGTGTAATCATTAAAATTTACTTATTATCATAATTAAAACCCATTTTACAGCCTCGGAAAAATTACATTTCGAGAAAAATTTTCGACTCTAGTAATTTTCTCTTCTGTTTGAGCGTGAATAATTCATTTAAATTAAATTCATTGTGACTACATTTGTCCTATTGCCACTTCTTAATAACTGGATTAATTTTAACCAAATTTGCATCCCTTTTATAAAGTATTTATATACATATTTGTACTATTGTAGAAATATATTTTTTACACCAATAAATAAAATACAATACACTAAGATAGAAAAAGAATTAATCTAAAACATGAGTCATTCAACATCAAAATATAGGGAGCAAGTTAAACATAAAAATGGAGAAAAGTTTGGCTCAGTAACAATAGTACTTACTTCTTGCTTCTAAAATATCAATTGCTTCAGCAGATGTTCGCGGAAGAATTTCTTCTCCGACACCGACATCCAATTTCCATTCTACCGCCGGAGAGAGCTGAGACGATGCCTGCACTAAACCGGTTGCCGTACCACAACCTAAAGCACTATCAGCCGACGCAATTTGTGGTTGAGAAGACATAGTACTATTTTTGTATACATTCACGTATGGAGGCGGCGAATATATTTCGGGATTCATCGCGAAATAACTTTTTCAAAACTACCGAAAAAATGCTGGAAACTAATCTGCATCACACTCCCATAAAATAAAAATTTGCTGTTGAGAGTTTTGTTTAAAATCTGATATTAGCGCCATTAATCATTACACACATGGTTCCAAGAAAACGCGATGCCATTGGTGAACCGGTAGCTCCGCCCCTTACTATATCGACTAATAGTGGCCACAGTATTAGGAAATACTAAAGGCACACTTGGCATTCTATCACCTATTTGGCGACATACGTGTAGAAATTCCATTTGTGTGCATCACATTTTAATGCTACAAATGGAAGAAAAATATAAGCCAATGTGTAATATATGCATATATCGAATATTACATTACATTTAGCAAATATAAAAATTGAGAGAATGGATACATAAAAATTAAATTAGTTAAAAAATTATTCAAAGTTTATTTTGTAGCGAATCACTGTAAGAAATTTGGAAGTGACAATTTTGGAAAGTTATTTAGGGAATTTATAAAATTTCTTTAAAAAAATCGATACATTTAAATAAGTTAAATTATTTCTGCAGTTATATTTTACATGAAAGATATTACAGAATTATCTTATACAGATGAAATACCTAAAAATATTTTTTTCGATTTTATTAATTACTTCTAGCCATGAAGCTATTGAGGATGGATATTTCAGAACGTAGCTTATAGTTATTGAACTTGGCCAAACAATAATGATAGTATTGAGAAGAAGCACGACATGCCTGTGACATTGTATCTTGGATTCAGCAATGAACTCTTTACAGATTGAAAAATGTGACATTCCCCATTGAAACCATAAGATAGCTTAAAATTGACTTTTTATTCACGGCATTTTCAATCCTAAAGTAAAAAATAAATAAATATTTTCACAAATTTTAAGTTGGACACATTTTATTAATAATAAAAATGTAAATGAATAAAGTATAACAATATTGATTAATTATTCAAAGATGTATGTAAAAAAGAGGGATTCACTTCCATTGCATCTGCTATGCAACACACACACATACAAAAAAAAAAAAATCTAGAATGTTTTCTCCTTGACTTCATCATATACAGTTTAGTTTTATCATTTTCCCAATAATCACATATCAAAATTATTTGACGGCACGTCTATACCTCATTAAAAATTTCTGTAAAAAAAATGGCGCGTTGATCCATAAAAGTTCGACATCCCAGTTCTAGATCAATTTTTAAAAAAATACTATAAATAGTCCAAAATTACCTAAAAGGTAATTTTTTACATTTTTTGTCATTTTTACATTAGATATTTTAAGTATCATTTTTGTGATGTTTTGAAGCTATAATTTCTAAAAAAAATATTCAAAATTATTCAAAATATAATTAAAAAAATTATCTATTTTTAATGTCTTACAGATTGACTGATTTGCTATTTTATCTTTCATTTTAACATTCAATAGTATTAGTGCAATATCAAGATGTTTAATGTCTGATATAAACGCAGTGATGATATTTATGAGAACAAACTCACCGATTAGAAATGTGTATAAGATTTTATTTCTGACAATATGTGGTATTATGTAAGTAAATAATGAAACTCATTAAAAGTGCTCGCAAGATTTAGTTCGAATATGAATGATAATGCACGGGAAACAAATAAAATAATTATAAATGCATTTGCTATTTTTTTAGAAGTGAGTGCAACAAGCATGTTAAAATTGTCTTTGTAATTATATCTCAATTTGAAGCAACTTCATTGTAAAATTAAGAAAATTGAATAGTTATTTTTAAAATTTAAATTTTTAGATTTGCTCCAAAATCTAAAATTTCGATGCAAGATGGCATGCCAAATCGTATTCAATTAAATGCGACATTTTCCAAAATAATAATAATATTTCGTGCATATCTATGTAAATAAAACTGAATTTTTTTCTCTTTGAAATTTAAACTGCTGAAAAGATTTTCTTGACATTTTATTTAGAAATACAAGGAAAGTTTCAGTTCAGATTTCAAGAAAATTCATTAAATATTTGATTTCTTATCAATAAAAATATCTGTTTCAATTGCCTATGTGTTATATTATATAAGAGGCACATATGGAGGCACACAATCTATGTTTATTAAAATCAATTTAAAACAGCCAAAATGCAGTAAAGAGAAAGATTTAATTAAAATTTATTTTACCTTATTGATACTGAACATGCTCCTTGAACTTGAAAACTGCTTGAGCTTTGCTTTATTCAAAACGTGACCACGTGCTTCCAGAAGTCGATGGAAATAGAAGTTCAAAGTTAAAAATGGCTACCTTCATATTCCATGTTGTAAATATATAATAAAGTTAAAATTCGTTTGTGACTCTAATTTTTCGAGAAATTACGAGATGTTAAAATTATTTGGTGCGACAGATTTTCTCAGTTTAATTAAAAAGATAGCTGTAGATGATAGAAATATTTTCAGTATTATAGGAATTTATATTAAAGAAACTTTTACTCCAAAAATTTTTAACCTTTTTTATTGATATCAATTATGCTAGAAGTGATTAAAATGTTATTCATAAAAAATGGAATGTAAGAAATATTTAATGAAAACATTGTAGCAATTAACAAGAAAGTTAATTTTTTATTAGTAAAGTTCAAGAAAATAATTTTATCCTAAGCTTAGTATATCAACCAGCGAGAAATATTATAACATTTTTTCTTATTTAAAAAAGTAAGACTAGATTTAAGAATATACATTTGAAAATAAATCACTTCGGATACTGCGTAAAAATGATACATATATAAGATGCCCTTAAATTTCTTTATATTTTAAACAAATATTGTTAACTATTAAAATGGTTCATAATAAATAAGTGAGATATTAAATAATATTAAAGGAACATTAATAAAAAATAAATATCATTCAATAGTCACTTTTGACGACCAGTTAGTTTGCTAGAATTAATGATTTCTAGAAGTTTCAATCAAATAATTTCTTTTTTTTTTCCAGCAAAATATTTTTTAACTTCACATTTTGATATATTTATAATTTTTACTAATTTAGAAGTATTACATCATTCTGCTATACATCTCCTTAATTTTCAGTTTATATATTTATATTTTCAATTTTATCACAGGAAACAGCAGCAGTATTTATACATAGGCGCTCATTAAATCTCTCTTACCATGCCTTGATTATAAAATAAAACTTAATTGTATGGACAAAATTCTAAAAAAAAACAAAAAAAATTTTAAACATAACATGGAAAAATAAATCAAGGATGAAATATTAATACCAATGATGAAAACAATTTGAATTTCCACTTCAATAAGGAAATAAAATACTGTAAAAATATATTCAAAATAGTTTTTAAAGTTGATTAAAAGTAGAAAAAAATTATACGCAGAAATAAATTATATATATATATATATATATATTGAATTTTAAGATATTGTGTTCACATTTGGAAAAAATCACGAAGAAAAACCAAAAATTTCACTTCAGTTTCAATAAATTAAAATTTCAAAAACATCATTTCTCCGGATGTACTTAAAAAAAAATGTGCGAAGTTTTGTAACTCTAGGTCAAACGGTCTGACCTGAAGAGCACCAGAACGCATACAGATACACACGGTCTCATCGTATTACTAGTAGAGATTAGGAAGATTTGACGAATAAATAATAATATTAGATATTTACATTTCATTTTTTTTTCGGCTTAATCTTTTCCTTGGTATTTTATACATTCTTTTCTTTCTATCATCCAACTAATAATTTTTTAAGTATTAATAAAGTAGTAATTTTAAGTATTTATTAAATAGTAATTTTTTAAGTTTAATAAATTAAATATTTTTTTCTTTGCTCCATTATTTGTGAAGATTCAATCGTAACATGCTTAGATACTTTGCATAGAGTTGCAATTTTATATGTCTTGAAACTTTACACGAAGCAGCAAATTCAAAAATTCCATCTCGGATTGAAAATACAGTGAGATGGATTTTCGTTACCAGGCTTATATGCTTGCAGAGAAATGAGTTTTACAGCCATATTAGGTAGAAATTCCAATCATTTTACTTAAATGTATAAAGAAATAGGATCATTTAATGTTATGAGGAACGAATTCTGCAGATGTTGTCATTCTTTTTTTAATTTACGATTATCGTATAAGATGTAAAATGAACCTATAATTTATATAAGTGCATTATCATGTTCTGCAGAGCTCATTTAACAATATATTTTTGCCAAAAAATATTTATTGATTAACCAACATTTATGCTGTCAGGAAATGTGGAAATGAACCTTTATAAAAATAGAAATAATTGAATTTTATAAAAGATTTAGAAACGTGTATTAAAATTAATGAAAGTTAGTAACTCACGTTTATTAGCAGAAAATAGAACTTTCACTTCAAATAGAACATTCAGTTCACTAGTCATCTCATTTTTCTTTAATACTTACACTATTAGAAGGGGAAAAAAAAGAAAAAAAAACCCGAATATTTGCTACTATCTTTCAAAACACTAGAAGACGCTAATGTTTTGCTTTCGAAATTCTCACGCCAGTTGTGATCCTCAAAAGCAAATTTTGTCAGGGCCAAACCGATGTTTTCATATCCAATTCTCTAATGTTAGCTCCATTAATTCTGCAAATGTACAAATAATAAATATCCTTTTTAGTAATTCAACGTGATGGATCAAAATATACATATTTTTTGAAAAATAAACCATTGATAATTTAAATTAAGTTTATTTCTCCTTCTCTGTAATCTCCATTTCTTATTGAAAACAGTCAAAATCATCATCTTCCTATTCCTACATCAGCATAACATCCCCCCCCCCTTGACATCAGATTCCATCTTTCCTACCATGCCTGATGTCAAACGGCTTGCAATAATTATTAATAAGACCTTTCATGCAAGAAAAGTAATATGAATGTAGATTACATGGTAGATTTTTTAAATGCCAATAAGATATTTGATGTAAAATAGTGAACTTTATTTGAAAGAACTAATGGTTACCAGGTTACTAAATTTAATGTTACTTCATAGTATATAATAAAATATCATAAATATACGAAAATCCTAGATTTTTATTACTTTTAAATTCTGTTCCCTTAACACCGAAAAGAAAGATTACAGGGGCAATTGAAAACATTTATTTGTTTCAAAGGAGAAAATCCAAATACAAAAATTGTCAAGGACCATTATTCTTCAGATTCAAAATATACATAAATTGGCAACTTACTTGCGTATGGCGATGTAGGATATTAATAATGACAGTTAAGAAAGTTTTAATCTATCTTTTTAAATATTGAGTGCAACTAAACTGAGCAAACATTTTAATATAACATTGGAAAGAAAAAAAAAGTCTGGAAAATGTGTTTCGTCTTCCTCTAAAGAGTCTTAGTAAGATGCATGTTTCACATCTCGCTAAGGTCTCACCAGTGCATACTGTAGTTACTATTCTCAATTATATTAATTATACTTCTTGACTCTATAATTTTTTTCAAAGTTAATATAGTTTAATTTGTTTCCATAGCTATGAAAAGTGTAGAAGAATACTTGCTCTTTTAGATTAAAAGGCTCTCAAGATGGAATGATCTGGAAATCGAAAGGAGAGAAAGTGCTATAGGATTATAATTGGAATTGATCAGCTTACCTGAAATTGTAACTTTACATTACACAACCCAAAATATTTGTATTAATGTTTTGCTTGAAAATAAATAACAAAATAATCTTATTTCTTGTTCTTATTTTCAAACACATAAGAAAACAAATATAAAAATCAATAAAGATTTTTTTTCGATACCCAAGTGAGAGGAATAAAAATAATAGTAATTATTTTCTCCTTACGTAAATTAGATAAATGAAAAAAGAATAAAAATAAGTAAGTTTCCTACAACCTAATTTGGAAGGAAATTCGAGGTTAAATGATGTTATTTGCCTTGCTCTGTTTATCTTTACATACTTCGGAGGGGGGGGGGGGACGAGAAAAGTATTAAAAAAAGGAAAGTAGAACTGAAATTTTTTTTATCATGGTATTAAACACGGTCTCAGAAATGCGAAATTCACTATGCAAAATGCAGAATCATTTCAAAACTATTTCACATTGGCTTACAAAAATGTAATTATATCCAGTATCCATCAAGAGGAATAACAAAACGTTTCAAAAATTAAGATAAATGAAAAAAATCTAGTTATTGGAATTTTTAAGATGAAGAGCCTGTCTTAAATATCATTTTTAAATTTGGGACTGGTAAACTTTCAATATTTTTTTTTCTGTTCTTTTTCCAATCTTTACATCTGTGATAAAAAAAAATGTTTTCTTCGAGTTAATTTTTGATTATTTCTCTTTAATATATCCGCGAGTTTTTATTTACTTTTTTATTTCTTTATTTCTTTTATAAGGAATCAGGTATAGAAATTACTCTCCGAAAAGAAAAAAAAAACATTTTGGAGTACAGTTTTAACAAATAATTTTGCTTTAACTGTCAAAGGCTGAAGCAACCATTAAAACTTGGATATAATATTTTTTAAGTACAAAAAATTTCAAAACTTGACATTGAATATTAGTTGATAACAGTTAAAAGAGAAATTTTTGAATATTTACTCTGATAAACCTCCATTCATTGTATCTTAAAATTTATGCGTATCAACATCATATTTTTCTTGATTATAATTGAAAATTATAACTTTTTACTATATTTATTATATATACTAGCCGTCTTTGGCGACCAGCTGGTTCGCCAGTATTACCGCTCGCTACAATTTTCAATTAAATATTTTAAGTAACTGGTCTCTTAATAGATTCTCAAACAAAACATTTTTCATCTTCAAATTTTGATAGTCATACCAAACTTATACTGTTGTTTAGATCGTTTCGTTCAATTTACTATATATATTTTGCTAATTTCTTGTCATTTCCGGTAAAACTTCAACTTTAATTTAAAGTGGAAATGATGAAATTGCAATTAATATAAAGATATTTTTTAATAAACCCAAGCGTTTTATTTTATTTATAATCTTTATTGTTATTTATTTATTATTATTATTATTGAATATGAGTATTGCAAACAGAATCGCTCGGTATTTAAGTCTTATGTGAACTACAAAATATTTTTCATAATTTATGTAATATCTCAAAGAATAATTCAACAGAAATTTCTCAGAGTCAGCATAAAATTCAGTTTTTAATTTTGCTTTCAAAAGGATTGAAATGAAACCAATAATAATATTTTGTTCCGACCTATAAATATATTTCAAAAATTATGAAGTCTACATTTAATGCAGTAAGGTATCATATTCTGAAAATATTCTGGACATACCAAATTTTAAATAAATGAATGACTGTTTCTATTTTCCACGATCAACTAAGACTTACTTATGAAATTTTGAATGTTAAAAATTTAGAAAAACCAACATTTTCATAATCTTAGGTCAATTATTCTTGAGAAACCTGTGCGCTGATTGGCGTATTTTCTTTGAAACGATCGATTGAAAATCTAAAATTATCCTTTTTTTATTGAATAGTGATATTCAAATTTTCATAAATCAGTCAGTTTAAGTAATTCATTTAGTTTATTGGAAATTAATTCTTTTTATTTAAAATATTAGTTTTTCAAGAACATTTTGTTATTCGTGATTTCCACAGCAGAAGCTTTATGTAAAATCAAAAATTCGTTATTTATTAGAGCATTTATCGAATCAAGTTACATAAAATATAATCATTTTCTATTTAGACCATTTTAGCAGATCTGTTGTGTTCGTGCGTCAACAAAAATAAAATGCAGGAAAACATTATGAAACAATCTTATTACATTATAGATAATATTAACAAATTTACATAAACTTATTTTCATTCAAAATTCTAGCATCTATTTTAAATAACAAATTTAAAGTTCCAAAAATATCACTGTTGCCAATCTGAATTTCACAACTATTTACAAAATAAAATTTATAATTATTAAAATAATCGTTAGCTACTTTTAAATAAAATATTTACGATTTATGTCGCAACAGATCTGTGTCTTACTAAAGGTTTACAAATTAGCTGTGTGACCCTGATTTGAATTCATATCCTGTTCATATTAAACATAACTTTCCTTAAAATAAAACTGATTTATTGGATTAATAATATAGAGAATGTAAAAGATCATAAAATAATTTTTCTTGAATTTATTTTTTATAAAAAATAATATTTCATATTTGTTTCATTTCCTACAGACACGTGCCGAAAATTATATTTTTTCAGATTTCATTTCCAAAAAGATTTAATTTATTTTTAATTGGAGCTTTAATCAACGTGATGGCAACACCTTGAAAAAGGCTATTTTTTTTCCATGAATGCAAAACGTGCTCGTGCAACTTAAATTTTATTTTTGTTTTGTACGAAAAAAATTGTGGAAAAATATAGTTAAAATATTTATTTCACAATTCATTAAAAATAGAAATTTAATTTTAAAGTTAAAACGTTGGTATCATTTAAAAGAAAAATGTTTGATCTTTAACTTGATGTAAAAATCTTTTTTGTGCGGAATTTTCGGAAGTTATAGCAGAAACACGCCAAAATTTCGCTTAATTTTTAAATAAATAAAATTCTAATTATAAATTCGAAAAAATAACCCCCAGGTGCCCATTCCCGGCCTCCAAGGTATACACGTGCCAAATTTGGCAGCTGTAGGTTGAACGGTCTGGCCTGTAGAACCTCACTTCAAACTGAATTTAAAATTTTATGTCATTAATATCAGAATATATTCTGTATATTTTACATGATTTGTCAGTGTGAGTAAACTATATTTTAAAAAGTAATCTTATAACTTTAATACAAGTATGAATATTTGTATTGACCGTATAACTGCGATTAATCGCCTGAAGTGTCAGGTTAATGTATTTATTATATTCGCCAACGGTATAGAGTTATAATAGTAAGTACCGAAGTGCATTAAAAAATATTGATGATATATTCTCTTTTACTCCAATTAATAGTTATAATTGATATATTAAAAATTGCTGTGGAGAAGATTTTTATTTCAATATTAACTGTGAAAAGCAGGCGATTTTACTGAGCATTGTAAAATCAAACAATAAATTCTTGCTTTCTACCGATAAATTCTTGCTACTACTAATATTTTTTTTATTTAATAGAAAGAGTAATAACTGCAAATGATTATCAATTTCTTCAAATATGTCTAAAATGCTAACAATAGACTTTCAGTTCTTGGCATTTGCTTAGAAACTTCAAAGATTTTCAATAACATAAACTTCGTAACATGCCTATATTTTTATAATACATGTTACTTTAATACTATTTATTTGCAATAAATATTTAAATGATATACGTTTTGTAACAAATCTGTATTTTTATATTGTTTTAAAATTTCTTGTTACCTTAATATTATTTATTTTGCAATAAATACTAAATTATGCATTATCAATAAAATCATTATTTGTTGTTACTTTAGCGTGTAATAATTTAGTGATTTTAAAAGACTGAAATGAATAAAAAAAACAATAACTTAGATGATAAGGATCGATCTTTGCATTCCAGTCCTCTCCCCCTCCTCCTCTTATTTTATTCTTAAGAATTAATTTCTGTTTCTACAAATAATTTCATTTTTTATGCATAGATACTTTAAACATGCTGTATAAACAATTCCATTTATTATATATTTGTAATTGCTTGTTTATATTTATTATTATTATGTATTTGTAATTTTTCATGTTTATGAAGATGGAATTTTTTCTCGATTTTTTTCCTTCGCTTGTTTATATGCGCTAGTTATTAAAATTTGTGCATTTTCAGCCGAAATTCATTAGTTTATACTTTCAGGACTTAATTTTCTACTTTTTAATAAACTGAATTAAATTTTAATTTATACAAGGGACGGCATCTGGCAATACATTTCAGAAAACAAGTCATTTTATAAATAATATTTATTTAATAATAAAAACTCAACAGTAAAAAAGTTTAAATTAATAATTATTTCTGCTTTTTAGTATAGTTAAACAGTTTAGTACAAAAGTAATAGTTACACCATAAAAAGTATAGTAAACCCTAATACATAATAATTATTAAGTTATATATTTGCATATTGCACTCTTCAAAAACATAATATATATATATATATATGTATAGTTTGGTTTATGATTTTATTTCACTTTATTTTTTTTTTCGCGTTTTCTCTATCCATTTCTTATAAAACAATCTCGCACAACTTTTTATTTTTTATTTTTCTATAGTTTTCCTTTTGTAATCTTTTTTCTAGTGAAGATAACCACATATCGACTGAGAGAAAAAGAAAGAAACCGAAGGAAGCTGTTTGGCGTGGATGTGTCCGTGGCTAGATTTTTTCATGGCAACCTTGCGACATTGAGGTGTTTTCTTGGAAAGTAACGAAATGGATTTCTCTTACGAAAAAGGAAAATAACTAAATAAAGACAAATTCACTTTCTGAGCTGCGATTATCGCATTTTCTCTTTTGATTTTTCTCCCCCCCCCCCCCCCCCCCACCTCTTTTAGTTTTCTTATTTTTTTCTTCCTAGATAAGTAGATTGAGAAAAGAAACTTTGTAGAACATGTTGGAAAATCTTTTCGTCTTTGTTATTACATGGATGGCTTTCGATCGAAGCTTTTAATACCGATTTTAAATTATATTTCCCTATTTTTAGACCTGAAGACAGTGAACATATGTGTTTCCAGTGACGTTTTTTTTTTCTAATATAAATTTTATTAGATATTGAAAAAATTATTTAGTCTCTTTATTTTTGGCATTTTGGTTATACGCACATATGAATTTCAATTTTTATGCTTCTTTATAGCTATTTATTGTCAATATCCTTAACATTTTTGAAGATTCCTGTGATTATTTGTCTGTTTTTACTTTTTCGTATACAAAGTAAACGAGAAATATAGAGAAAATTAATGAAAGTAAACGAGAAATATAGAGAAAATACTGTAATCGAACTCGAAATTTTAACGAATTTCCACGTTTTGTACTTCTTTTGAGTTTGAAAAAAAAAATGGCATTATATCTGTCGTCTGTTTGCGGCAAAGATAATTCAAAAACTCTTTGAACTAGATGGGTAAAATTTGGTATATGGTTTTTATATTAAATTTGTAGATTTCTATCAAATTCTCAGAGGAATCCCTTCTCAGAAAGTTTGTTTGTCGCGCTCTTCGAATATAAGTTAACACTATGCCTACAAAACAAATAGAGTTAAATGGATAAATTTGATTTATCAACAGATACATCCATAGTATAGACACCAAAGAAATTTTGAGTCAACTTCAACAAAGGGTGGGGAGTCTGTTGATTTGTACTTTCAGAACCATGTAAACGTTATAACTCAAAAACACAAGGACTTAAATATATAAAATTTGGTATATGATTTTTGTGACTACAATTGTAATTCTGTGTCAAATTGGTTTCAGTCAGTTAAGAAAAACGCGTCAGTTAAGAAAAACATTCTGTAACTTACCCAAGCTTCACAATTTTGAGAGTGGGGGATAATATCTTTATTACAGAGTATTCGAGGAAGTTTTAAGAAGACTACACCGGCTGGTCACTAAAGTTTGTATTACTAATCAAAGAGAACTAATTGCTTTCAGCTACCAACTGTTGAAGAAACGTATAAATAAGCATTAACTGTGTCAAATCAAACAATTTTTATGAACTGTATCTTATCGCAACAAAAAAAAAAGTTTTCTTTTAAATTATGCTTGCAGTATAAATATATAGCATTATGATAGACTAGCTATGCTTGCAATGTAGTAAAATTAATTGGAGAATAAAATTGACAAAATTGATGCTGTTGTTGAAGTTGTCGATTATTTCGCGATATTTGCTGAACTGAAAGATACCAATCTATGGGCTATCATTAATGGTGTACATAGAAACATGAGATTTAGTAATAATAATAATAAAAATTGGCGATATCGGTATGTGTAGTTGAAATTGGGGGATTCTACCATAATTTTTCTGCCCATAGAAAATGCATAACGTAGCAAAGTTTTTGAGATGGGGGGTGGACATATTCGACAGGGAATAAGCCTAAATTATCCGATTTGGCTTCAAAATAACTCATAATTAATAATTATAGATTTTATGAAAGCCAATTAAGTGTAATTAGCCAAATAAAATTCTTGTAAAATGTTTATAAATATTTGAAATAAAAATGTTTTTAGTTTCTTTTATTGAACATCAAAAGAGTGTCAACATCTGAATTATTTTTTTATGAGACACTTGAGATTTAATGACGCTAAGATCTAATACTAGGAAAAACATGACTATATCTCATTCTAGATTTTAGTATATAGATCTAAGCACAATTTGTAGTAACAAATCGTCTAAATTTGTTGTAGCACGATAAAAGAAATCTTTAATTGGACTTTAATGAGGAATATGGTTTTAACTATTTTGAATTCATTGAAATTTAACAAAATCTGTTGTTAATAATTATAATATATTTCAAGCACAACAATTAATTGAACAAGACTGCAATGCCTAATTTTTGATAATGATAACATATGCAAAATAATACTTTATAAAAATGAAATCATAATCTATAAATTCATAAAAGGCTTTCTTGATTTATTAATTTTCTTGAAAAGTGAACAATGCTTCTACATATAAGATACAATTGCACGAAAAAAAATAATGCTTGAGATATTGTTGTCGCAAGAGAAAACCCGAAAAATAAGTCACATATTTATTTTTAAAAGCATTTTCCAGTTTAAAAAGAAGAAAAAAAAATCTTGTATCTGTGACAGCGGTACCCAAAAGAATAGTAGAGTTTCCATCGTCTTCAAGTGAGAAAAGTTTCATGGAATAATTCCTTATGAATTCTTCCTTTTCTTTATTCCCACTTCTAAGACTGGAGCTACGCGATTTTCGAGATGCTTCATACTCATGTGTCTTTTAGCGTAATCAGTATGAAAAACCTTCTTGGCAAAGAAAGCATTCAACTTTGTATCGATTGCCTCTGCATGGCATATCATGCTAAATTAACGAATGTTAGCTCTTAGAATGGAGGCTCTTCTAAAGTAGAAATTAAATTCTAAGGTTTCATAAAAAAACTTTTCGGAAATCCAGAATAATTAATAAAAATATTCATTATTTCTATTAAAAGTTGTTTTTTTTTAGCATAGTAGCAAAACAAACAAAAATTTAGTATGTATATTTTGATTTAAAGATCAATACATTTTATCCAAAAACAATCAGATCTTAAATTTGAAATATCTTGTTTCTATTTTTAGGCAGGCTTTTTTTAAAAATCTTAAATGCTTTTTCACCTCAGACTTTTTTGCAGGTTAATATTCCCTTCAAAAAAAAATTTTTTTTTCAATTTACGCATTGGTTTTTCTTAATGTGTTATATATGAATATTCTATGAGAAACTATTTTTGTTTACTAAGTTACTTTTATTCAAAGCCTATTAAAAATTTAGAAGTACTTGTATTTATACAGTTTTCTTCATGAAAGAATAATAGAAGAACAAAAGTTGCCTGTTTTTATTAAATTAATATTAAACATTAACCAGATTTTAGTAAAAATTATTATAATGAAATAAACATAATAGATTAGCGAAACTTGCCATTCATTGCCAAGGAAGTAACTATTGCACGAATAAAATGTC
>JAPMOR010090771.1:192126-236419 GCA_026543865.1 Argiope aurantia | reverse complement strand
GTCTTATTCATCTAATTGTTACTTCCTCGGTAACGAATTGGTAAATTTCTTTTATTCAATTCACTATGAAAATTGCCTGACTAAAATCTAGTTAATGGTTAAATTAAATTTAATCAAACACTTTTTTTTTGACACGGTTGTGCATATGCATGCTAACAAAAGTTACTTTACTGTAACGAAATTATGTGGCTTCATTATAAATTACTGAAACAAGTAAATTGTACAATTGCAAATTAAGTTTATTTAAAGTAAAATATATGTTTTCTTTCGCAATCTAATTTATCAAGCTACAATTATTTCACAAATAAGTATTATCGACTACAACTGACGACAAAAAAATATTTGTGGTATGGTAGCTTTTTAGCTACACTAAGAGAGTTTAACCAAATATGCACTAAATATGTTAAATAAATTACTTCCTAAATTATTCAAACTCTGCATTCAGTATTATAACTATGTAAACGGGGAACGTATCTTTATATATATGCAGCAAAAACTATATGATTTCAGATGTTTCTAAATTTTTAATAAACTTTATATAAAGATGTCTTGATAAAAGAATGATTAAAATTTTATTCTTATATAACACCTTAATCCCTTGACATACGAATTTACTTTATTTGGGATAATAATTATTTTAATTCTTAGAATAATATAAGGGGATTTGAGGTAATGATGCGTTTTCAAGGGATTTTTGCATTTTAAATTACTTAATACTTTCCCTTAATTGCAGATTAAATTAACCTTTAGAACACATGCCTAAAAATGAAGATAGGGGAATTCATATTCAAGATCTAATCGTTCCTTAGTAAAATTCACTGGTTTTTTAAGCCTAAATATGTATTGAAAAATAAATACCTGGGGATCTAATATTTAAGCAGTCCATTTTTCATGAGAATATTTTTCATATCTTACATAAAATAGTAAGTCTGTACAAATATTTAAAAAATATTTTCTCCAGTATTCTTAAGAAAAGACATCATTGTATCTTTTCCGTATTCTATATTAATCGTGTTAGAACTACAGTAAATTTTTTGTTGTATTAAATGTAATTTGTTGTATTTTTGCTGAGCACTAAAATCCTCGGATTCGAAACATATCTGAATTACTGCTCGTTGCTGCAAATATTTTAGGTAGGGGGAACTACGCTGAAAAATCGATTTTTGGTGAAAACATTAAATATTTTTTATTTAGTATTTTAGATTTCTAAAAAAGTTTCTTTTATAAAACTTTTTCTTTGAATATTTATTTTATATAGCTTCTGATATAAAATAAGAGCATGCATTTGTGATGAAGCTTTATAAGCCAGATAACAGCTACGAGACACTTGTAATTACTTTTGTCTTGCAGTCATGTTACTTGGCTACGAATCCAAACATTGCGAGTTCGGTACTCGCTATAACCAAATCGCTACACATTTAGCATGCCAGGTCATTTAGACGCAATCTGTATTTCTATTTATATACTACAATCTAGAAAGGAATATAATATATTTTTTTCTAATTTTAGATCTTAGAGAAATTAAATCTCAACAATCTCATAAAGAAATAGACTCAAATATTGACAATTTTTTTATGGTCATTAAAAGAAACTGAGAAAATTTTTTTACAAATTCCTTTGCAAAGTTTTAACAATGAAAGAAAGGATCAACATCTGAATAAAAAAAAGTTAAATAATACTTGATTTTCTTTAAATAAATGTAAAATTAATTATTATGAGTTATTTTTAAGCCAAATGAGAGATATTGTGCTTGCCCTCCTGTCGGCTTTGTCTTGCCTCCCCGTCAGCAAATCTCTGCCGTCGCCTCAATATTGGAGGATCATAACAAAGTAACTTATTGTCATGGATACATTTTTTGAAACATTATAAAATTAAAATTCTCTGATTTCACTATATATTTTTTTCCATTCACACTTTTCTTGGTTTAAAAGCTCCAACAGCACTCAGAACTCCAATTTCCTTATGTAAAGGCTGTTCATAATGATCCTTATAATGAGAAGTTTATTCTTAATTCAAAAGATTCAGATTGATTCCTTTGTGACATATACCTGATTTCAACTAGTAGATATGGTACTAGTTAGTTAATAATAACAAGAAATCTTTTATAAAAAAGATCTAAAATAACTGCGAATTAACGAAGAACTGTATAATAATGCTCACTGTAAAGGATACTGTTAAAAATGATAGAGAGATATAAAATAAAAATGATTGAGGAAAGTAAATAATAATTAAGAAGAATATATCCAGATATCAAATATTTTTGAAGCCTATGTGTTAAAAAGCAACACATGCATTTCAATTCGAGTCAAAGATATTGCATAAAAATATGAAATGGGATGGGAGCATTATGTTTTTTTTAAAAGAAAGGCGTCTTCTCAATAAAAAAAGAGAGGAAAAGGTGGGTTTCTTTAAAAAAAAAATAGCATTCGTTTCCATTGCAATAACAGGTTGATATGCAATGAATAATTTAAAATGTTGGGGTTTTTTTTAATGTTTTTATCAGTAGAAGTCCGTAATTTTGGCAAAAGAAGGGTTTCAATAAGCAACAGACTTCAATACATAAATAAAATAGTTCATGCTTTGATTTTTAGAGACACATTTGGAATTTTGTGCAGGGACTGAAGTAATTCAAACCTTTAAAAAATGAATTTGTAAAATGTGTTACTTTTATACATTTACTATTTTTTTGTACTGTGTTTGTTAATAGCAACTTTTTATATCTCCTGTACTTAAATTGATACATAGCTAGCTACTTTTGGCAACCAACTGGTCCATCGCTAATATTGGTTTTAGTTTGATTTCAAATAAACCTCTAATGCATTACTTGAAGCTTAAGATAATATTAGTAAAATATTTTAAGCTTCAAATTGAGGTAAATAATAAAACTGTTACTTTAATTGACCTGTTCTATGCACTGCACACATGAGTTTTCATACTTGATTTCAAGTTCTATGATATTATAATATTTTTAAAAAACAGTAATTCTCTGGTTATTTATTTTCCAATTGTATGTTTTTGTTCGTGACATTCGTAATTTCATTTTCTGTTTCCTCATGTAAGCTAAGCAGATAATAAACTGAATCTTTCTCTCTTCGCTTTCAACAGTGAAGGAAAATCAACTCATTAAATATTTGATAAAAGAATGAGAGCTAAAAATATTTAACAAAAATGTCAAAGTTTATGAAAGACAATGCGAATAATTTAAATAGATACCATTAAAAAGTTTATTTAAAAAATTTTTTAAACTGGAGTAAAAATCAGATTCAAGTTTTCTAGAATTAAGAATATGATAAATCTATAATGTTTAATATAATGTTCGTTATGCAATCAAATATTCTTGAATAACATCGACAAGGAATTATCAAACATCGACAAGGATTTATCAAGGAATTACCATCAAAGCAAGGAATTATTTTAAGAAAAATATTTTAAAGAATTCAAATTTCTTATAGATTTAAATTGAAAAAGATGAAAAAAATCGCCGAAAACATCTTCAAGAGAGAGAGAACCACAAGCATCATAATATTCTGAACATCCCTCCTTTACCAACTACGTCACAAACCTATCTCATGATTAGGGTTTACAAAGGAAGGTACATACGGCATGGACAAAAAACCGGGAAAAGTGCTTCCCTTCTGTGATGCTCCGTGGGTTTTTGTCACTGACTCCTATTGACCGCAAAATTTAAAGAATACTATCTTTTACCTTGATATATTTATTGTTAGCGACCGCCTTCAGTACTCCCCTCTGAATAGAGCACAGGAAAAGGGAGTATGCACTCCCCTGCTTTTTACTTTCGTGTATATGGGGGAATTCACTAGAACTGTCAACCTCCCCGTTTAGTCACAGACCTCCCACTCGGATCTCTCAATAGCTGCATACGCATCATTATCTGCTTGAGAATTGATGTCTCAAGAAGGTGTCCATGGGATTTGAAACGATTATCAATTGACACAACGGCACACATTTGCCAGAAGCATCTATGGAAAAGTTTATAGGTAGCGTAAACAGGGTACAAGAACTCAAGTGCTCTAAGTCCCAGGGCTTGTAACGCAGTAAAAAAGAAATTTAGTAATATAGGACTACAATAAAGACTTGACTATCATAAAAAAATTTAAAAGGACTAAATAATAAACGCACGACAAACTTTATTATCGTGCATTTTTTAACATAATACTAATCAATTATAGAGAAATTTTAACTTATTAAATGCATAGTTGCCTCGGGAGACGAGCTGGTTCGCCAGTGAATTTGATTTCAGATAAATAGTTTAGAAATAATTCCGACAAACTGTCTGACATTAAGGCCGTGTTATTTTAATCGCTTTATTTAGATTTTATTTATTATGTACAAGAACCTTTCGAACAGAGACAGTGTAACACTATAGCACAATTAAAAATATAAAATATCCATTTCATTTGTTTTCTGTTCATTATAAGTTCACTTTTTTTGTCTTGTAAATTATACAGATATTAAACGGAATCCTTCGTCTTTAATTTTCAATAATGGAGGGGAAAAAAAAACTTTGTCCTCAAATAGTTAATGAAAAAATGAAAACGGCTTGAACTTCAGAACAACAATATAAACTTTTGTTCAAAATCAAGCAAAAAAAAATTTTTTTTTTTTTTTACAAAATTTATGAAAAATTTCTATGACTATATTATGATATAGTTAAAAAGACATTTTTTTAAATTTTTAATGATATAAAATTTATTTTTCTGCAATAATATTTCCGGAAGTTATTTCGGTAAAATGCCAAAATTTCGCTTCATTAAATTAATAAAAATTTAATTCAAATTAAAAAAATTAAATAAATAATAATTTAAACCTCTCCGAGGTGCAATTCCTCAACCTCCAAGATATATATATATACTAAATTTGGTAGCAGTAAATCAAACGGTCTAGCCTCTAAATCACCAACACACACATACTCTCATCTTTGTTTTATTAGTAGAAGTATCAACATTAGTAGAAGTATCAACATTTTTAATTGACAGCAGGAGCGCATATCTAATGAGCAAGATTAATAGATAATGCAAAAAAAAAAAAAAAATCGTTTTCATGAGTTGACGGGCATATTAAAGAGTATTAAGAGATTTAATACTCTTTAAATATTTTCTATGAAATATTCTCTAAAAATATTTTCTTTTTCCTTTTTCCCCGAGAGTATTTATTTTTAATAGATCTAAAATATTTCCTTCACTGGAAAAAAAAGTATATTAAAGACTCTGAGAATAACTTTCCTTACTGTTTGTAACTTCAATAGTAACTAAAAGCTGGGTGAGAATTCGGCTTTTCAAAATTCTTAGTTTGATTTCCCCCTCCCCCTTCATTAGGCCTGAACAGGAAGCTTTTATATATTTGATTATTTATTTATTTCTAATGGGAGATACAAAGATTTGTTAAGCAGATGATGTAATTCCTTTATATTTTATAGATGATGAGTTCATATATATATATGTGTGTGTGTGTATGTGTGTGTGTAGTGAGAGATAGATTACCATTTAATTTTTACAAAATTATATTAGTATGAATTTTTCCCAAAAAGATATAGGTATCTTGAAAATGATCGCAAAACTAACCATTCATACCATATAGAGGCCTTCCCAATTTCAAAGTAAACTCTACGGTCCTTCCTCCTCCCTTGGTAAAACCAAAGTTTGTGGCAAAGGACAGGAAAAGTTTTCCCACTATTTAAATTACTTTTACGGTTGTATGCTAATTGCTCAGTTTATGACTAACTCGGGTGTGGGTTGTATATATCGCAACATTGTGGAGACCACCCGTAATAAAGTATCCTATTCGTTTATATAGCATGAAACACATTACAAGGTGGTCCGATTACCTGGTATCAGGGACCTGAATCAGCACGTGCATCTAGTGGCGGCATTTGCCGCGTTTAGTTTAACGCCACACGCGAAACTGTTCACGAATTCGCCTCTTGTTAATGATAGACTGATCATAGAGTGTAATAAGGGCATGACAACTTCGTTCAAAGAACTGCGGTACCGACAAAGAGAAGCCGTCGTGAAGAAACCGGAAACAGTGGTTTCGGAAAGCGTATGATTGGTATAATTGTATTTATCTGGCTTTTTAAGGATTCTTTTTGTTGAAGTATTGTTAAGCACGTGTTGCATTGCTCTTCCTTAACAAGGTCTTCCAAAATCTACTCATTCAAAGTTTAAATGTTTATAAAAAAAAACTGAAATAATGCATAATTATCAAGGTGGTCAATATCAAAATATATCAGCATGCTAATATGGATCTCCCTCAGTCTGTGTGTGTGGCCCTGTTTATACAGTTGAGTTCTGTGGTAATGGGGCGACTGAATGTAATTAATTTTTAAAAAAATCTCGCACTGTGTGTATACATATAATGAAAAACAATTTTTTTTATTAATAAATGTATCAATATTTCATATTTAGATGCTAAACATATTGAAAAAGAAAAGACGAATAAGTAATGCCATTTATCTACCTTGTACGTAATTCATTTGTCAAAGAAAAACTTTCTTAACTTTGAATATCTATGATGTAGTAAGGGCATGACTTCTTAATCAAGTAAGTAAGCCTGCATTTCAAATTAGCTAGATTTGTCAAAAGCAGTTCATTATTTGTGTTAATTAAGCTAAGAGCTTTCCCATAAAAACTTTCTTTCGTTTTGTAAATTATTTCTCAGGCAATATGCCATTCTAGAGATATCAATTACTGGTGCATTTAAGCAGAGTGTATGCTGCTACGGAATTAAAGCATATACGTAATTAACACAATTTGATGACACTTCAATGAGCTAATTTTCATACCAGTGAAAAATGAAAATGTGAAATAAAGTATAGTTGTGTTAGAAATGAAAAATGAAATATTTCAATCATAACCACATTTTATTTATTCCAGACACTTTCTCAGATGTAAAAGCAAATATTTGAACTTGAAACTATTTGATTATGAAGCCAAAAGTACTTCTAAACCTTCACATGCGCAGAAATTTTTTTGAAAAGTTTCTGTAAAATCTAATTGAAAATATTTCGTATTCACGTTATGGTATTTTAAATTTTAAACTTTGTCAACATTTTTCAACAAAAACGGTTTTTATGAAACGGATAATGGAAATAAGAATGAAATAAATTTTTTAGCAAGTTTAGTGAAATGTTAAGACGATTTTCTTTGGTGCATTGTTTGAAAAAAAAAAAAAACTTTTTTGTCTTTGCATTGCTTCATTTGGTGGTATCTATAGTCGAGACCAATAACTTAAAGAGTCATGATCTATTAGACATGCTTCGTTTTATAGTCACACAAACGCTAATGTAAAGGTCAGGTAAAAAGGAAGACAGCCATTTTCAAAATTATTTATGTTAATATGAGAGCTTTTGGTTTATTTATTTACTTTCAAATTATTGTTTCACGCTCACAATTATTTTATAACGAAATGGAAGTAACCTGTGCCGAAGAAAATGTCAACAATATAACGAAGCCTCTAGGCAATGATAGAAAATTTAAAAAAAAAAGATAAAAATTAAAATTAAATAAAGACCAAAATATGGCTTTCCAAGACATTGAAATATTAAACTATCCACTATCCTAAATTACAAAATAGATTTAAAACAGGGATTCTTCATTCTGCAACACTGAATATAATTATGCTCAATTTTGAACTGTCTTATGTAAACTGCCCATTTTATTCAACGATTAAAATTCCGAAAAATAAATCAAGCGTAGTTTCCATCTATCTCAACTTAAAAATAAAAATAAAAAAGTAACAAATTATAAAAATTGCGTAAAACTATAGTTGCATTTCCATTTCTTTTATTTAGATTCTCGAAAAAAATAAAGCAAGATTTTATATGATTTCACTTCAACGAATGTTTTTTTACTCAATATAATTTGGTTTGTTCTCTGTCAAGCAATGAGTGTCAGTAACGTGCAGTCGTTGTAAGCAATAATGATAAGAATAATGCATACTGATGACAAATTATAAGAAAAAAGAACAAAAAGAATTTTAAAAAAAATCTGAAATTTTTTCCTCACTTTCTATCGGTAAGATATTAATTTTAACATTAAAATTAATATTTCTTTTAAATAATAAATGTATATTTATTTATTTTTATTTTTTTCTCTCATCAAAATATTTAATTTTGATGCTTTCAGCGTAATTTTGATTTCAAGTTCAGATGCAACGTAAGCAAAATTTTCAATGCTCTTAAGTACATTTTTTGCGGAAAAGAATCAAACTTTCCCGAATTTTTTATTTCAAATATTTTATCATACATATAGTAGCAACCGATTTTAATTTGAAGATTGAATCATTCAAGATGCTTTCAAAGTATCACAAAAAAAAAAAAAAAAATACTATTACCGACGTCCAAAGAATATATAAACCTTACACATCTAAATTTGGAAACAATCCCTTAACAAAAAATGACAAATTTTCTCCCAATGTATTCATGGTATATTAATCAAAGTGTCTACTCCAGATAATTGTTCGTGAGGAATCTATTCGCGACATCAAAAAAAAAAAAAAAAAAAAAAAATGGTTTTGTCATAGGAAATTTCAAATTTTATACAATTTTAAATATGTAGACAATCTTCTACGAACATGTTGGGGACATCAGCTTTTAGTACACAGTTAGTTTAGTAGCTAACTTTTTGAATATTTTTAGTTTTCATATACGATGATCAGCAGTAGTATAAAGATGTGTAACGCCTCCCCCCCGCAAACTGCATAAGACTTCAAGCACTAATTTGCAGTTATAAAGCTAAAAATTCGAATAATCGAAGATTTTATATAATCTTCATAATCTTTATTTATATAATCTTCATAATCTAACTATATAGGACCAGGACAGTAATAATACTGATTAATATTTTTCTCAATTTTCTAATGTGATAAAAATACTATGTTAACTACTTATTGTGTGCATTAGTATTGTTTTGGAATGATCTGACTTTCTGGACTTTTCCCAAAAAAACTAATTTTAAAATTTCCAAGTTTATAACTCAATAAATTCTTGATGTATTTTTAAATTCAAATACAATACGATCGCTGAAAATATTCGATTCAAAACACAAAAGAAAAAATTCTGAAAGGAATTAGATTATTTCGTCCAACAGAAAACAAAAATATTAATAAATATTACTATTACAATTTGATTCCAGTTGTTTCTCTTAACCTTAACCTATGTTTTTCTTTGGCTTTGAAAAGTATGTTAACGTTTGAAAATTCTTTTAAATTTCTTTAACCAATGGCAAAAATCCATGCAGACAAAACATGAATGGAAAGTTAAAATAAGAATTTTTTTTTTTCTGATTTGTGCTGGTTACAATTCCGTGCCAGAAAAGGCGGTTTAAGCTGCTAAGAATGCAAAATAGTGACATTGTTCTTGTTATTGAAATCCAGTTACCTAACTTGTTATTTTGTGTCCACCCATGTTTAATAAAGCTAGTGCTAAGCTGATTGAGATGTTATTGAGTTTAATTGCTTGTTTGTGGTTAAAACATTACTCCGTAATATTTTGTTTTATTCAAAAAGCTACTGCAAGTTTCGCCGATTAATGGGTGCATTCATTTAACTACTGGTAATCTTCACCTCATTTTCTAGACTCTGACAGGTTTCTAAGCTTATTAGCATAGAAATATTACGGTTTTCCCAACTTTTTAATGAGACGAAAAACGGCTGGATGTTGCTGAAAACGTTATCGATAAATGTTATTTATGTTTCGGTGAGCGAACTCTTAAATTATTCAACTTATGACATAGATGCAACATCATTTAAATAACCGGATTTCCCTTTTATCAGGCTATTAGAAAGTTATGCAACCTTTTTCAATGTTTTAATACTTTCGATCTCGGAGATTTTTAGAAAAAAAATATCATGGTATTGTATATTTCTTATTTAAAGACTTGTTGATAAATTCAACTTGTCAAATAATGAATATTATTTCCTCTAAAATTTATTTACTCAATTCTGAACTCTAATACTCCAGCACAGTAATAATTACTTTGCAATTAGTAATAGCAATTTGATAATGTTGAATGATTATGAATAAATGTGCTTTATCAATAATGTTTAAGTAGTAAATATTTCTTCAATAAAATCTTAATTGATTCATAAAACTATTTCTCAGTTACATATACATAAAAATTCAATAAATGAACGCAATCTCCATGGTAGATGCTTTAGTTTAGAAAAAATAAATACACAAGACAAAAATAAAAATAGGATTATATAACAAATTGTCAATCTATTCTTAAGTGTGCTCTAAATTAAAACTTGTCAAAGTTTAAAAGTTTATTTTTTTATATTATTAAGTAGATAAAACAACTTCTTTACCAAGAGCTACTCGTGTAAATCTATATATATGCACAAAAAAAAAACTTTATGCTTTAAGTGAAATTCATAAAAAAATATTTAAATTTGTGAATAAAAACTTTACAAAAAATTATTCCAGCTTTAATAGCAGTAAAACAGGAAGAACAAAAATCTAAAATAATAGGGACAGTAGAAAGGAAGTGAAACTAAAATGTAACATTTCTAACTATCCAATTATACAGATGATTCGCAAAAACAGCTGTAGCACAATAAGTATTCTTATAATAAGAGAAACACCAATGATAAAATATATTAAAACTTTGTGTTGAAATTTTCAGAATTGTTTAAAAATAGTCATTAAATAAAAGCAGTCCAATTTAATTCACAACATTTAAACTAATTCATTTGTTCGGAATTCTTATAGTAATATATTCTTTTATATAATACTATTTTTGATAACTTTCTTTACTATTTCTGTCTATTATCACAACAGTTCTAAATTATTCTTTGTTATCTTCTTCTATAAAGACAACAAATTATGTAGCATAATAACAACACTAAAGGAATACATATATATAAATAACTATAATCTAAGAATGAATATACGAAAAGACATCATATTTTTACGTATTCCGTATAAAGCTGATATCTACATAGTAAAATAATCATTATTTATAGAAAATAAAAAATAAATTATTGTTATTAAAAATAAACGAACATTTCTGATACAAAGAAATAAATAAAATTGAAATATTTTTAAGATTCATTTTGAATTCAAATGAATTCTATAATCATTCTAATCGTAAATACTAAACTAGTGTTAATTTTTTATGAAGCTAATAATATAAGAATTTTTCAAATGTTCTAAATAGTTAAAGAATGCTTTGTTCTTATTCACTCATAATGAAAAATAAATAAAATTCCAATTACAATCTATGCAATTTTTAGCAGAGTTCTGCGTTCGTTTACCAAAAAAAGTTTTAAAAATATTTTTAAATTTCGTCGAATGTTCTAATTTGCATGAACAATTAATGTTCTAATTTGCCTTAGAAAATTCTTAATGATACCGAAATCTGAAAAATTTTACCTACCTCAAAAATATTTTTTCAAGTGGATTGAAAAAGTAATTATTCTGAGGAAATAGTTTATTACGGCAGCAACTGAATCAGTCAACTTACCTTTCCTCTTAGGGAAATACTTAATTTTATTATTTACACTGATTTTCTTCTTTAATTTCAAAATAAATTTTTGCTGTCACCCAAAATTTCAACTGTCCTTAATATTTTATTGTACTATAATTGAATGCAATGCTTATTTCATAGATTTCGCAGAATTATTACGATAGAACTTCATCACAATCTAATTATTTTTTTTCTCCACTCTATCAAATATAAATAAACGAGATTTAGATATTTATTCTAAAGCAGACGATAATTTTTTGAGATATTCAGAGTGGAAAAAGCAGAGAATTTACGCTTTGTTTCTTCTTCTCTGTGGCTTACAGCTGCCAAAACCGGAAGAGGCTCATTTTTAGTTTCCGGTACTATTATTAAACCAGGGACTTGCATTGATCTGTGTAAAAAAAAAAAAAAAGTTTTATTATTATTCCTTTATTTTGGAAATTGATTTTTTTTACTCCGGTTCTTTTAACTCGAAGAAAATTTAATAAAAAGTATGACGTAGCTGCTGCTGTTTTCAAAAATTTATTAGACGATATTTGAAATTTAGCTGTTTTTTCTCCTATTGAAACCTCAAGAATTTAATCCAGAAAATTGAATTCCTACGAATTTACAACTGTAAACGTGATAAAAAAAAACACTTTTCGTCCTTACTATAATTTATTATATAAAAAGAATTAAAAAATATCCCAATACATATAATGTAATTAATAGAAGTGAACCGATTAAAATAGAAAAGATTTGCTAACAAATTGTACCTAACAAAGAATAGAGCAAATTTGGAAAAATTAGTAATTTACATTCTAAATAGTGAACAGAAGACAAGTTCATACAAAAATTAATAAATTCAAATGCATGTTTTAAACAAAGAATGTTAGTAATTATATTTAATTTAATGAGGTCAATATCGAAGTAATTGGATAAAAGCCATCGTCTAAATTCGTACGCTGTTTTATAATGTAATAATACAAATCGCGAAAATCAAATACATAATGGTTTCCAAAATTAAATCGATTTTTTTAGCATGTTCGATGTGAACTTGAACTGATCAAACTGAATTCATAAAGAAATTATCATAAAATACTTTTTTCTCATAATTGTTTATTGCGATAATTTTTCTGAGTAGATTTTTGTGCATTTAAGAATTTTCCACCTTTGCAAAATTTCCAAAAAAGGAAGAAAAACATTTGTATTTCCAGTAAAATAACAGCAAGATCAAGTAATTCTATTATTAAGATTAAATTAAAATACTTTTATTCTGTGTAAATTTCCTTTTACTTCTAGAAATGAAATCATTATCATTCACCAAAATAATGAAACTGAAGAATCCAAAACGTATAGAAAATATTATCAATGAACTCATCATTATTTCACACACAATTCTAATATCTTAAATTATATTTTCATTTAACATTTCAATATACATTTTTTTCCTTCTTTGTTAAACAATAAAGTCAAATTTTAGCTTCTATGGTACATCTCACCTATCCTATTGTAAAACGGCTCATTTTTGTCCCTTCAACGGATTCATTAAAAGGGATGAAGTGCACTCGCCGAGCAAAAAGGGTGCCGAAATACCCCATGTAGGTAAGTACTTAACAAAGTTAAGCAGACATCCATGCTGAACACGAGGTGTGACGAGGGCGTCATAGCGTTCACAATGTTTGCCCTTCTTTCCCCCACATACCCAACCTACTTTTATCGTGCATTGACAACATCGTTATGTGTGGTCCGAACACCGACTCCTGTGGGTAAAGGATAAATAACTCATTTTTTATTCAATAGAGAAAGGACAGCAGTTCTTTTAGACTGACCGCTATGAAAGAGATGGAAAATAACACTGTCTATCAACCATGGTCCTTTGCAATGTGACTATATAAAACACTAGCCGCCTTTGTCGGTATACAGCTGGTTTTCAAGGATAAATGGTAGCTAAAATTTGCAATTAAATATTTTATGTAACTTGGTCTTAACAGATTTTCAGAAAATAATTTAAGCTTCAAATTATGATTCATATACAATTTATTCTATTTTAGAAGTCTTACACTTTCTTTCCATTTCAATAAGTATTTTAGTTATTTTCTGTGAAATTTCTTAAGATTCGTAAAAAAAATAGATATACACTATTTCGAGATTTTAACAATATAATCTAATTTTTAATCTATAACAATGTAAAATTTTGCATTTTGTTCCATGTTATGTTTTTGTGTTATTTTAAGTGATAAGTTTAATACTCTTTCAGAATTTTTGTTCATTTTTGAATTCTTGTTAAAAAATACACTTTCAATTTTTTAATTGATTATATACTGAAAAACATGTATACTGCAAACAAATTGGTATCATTGGAAGGATTTTTTTAAAATTCAAGATGACATAAAAAACATTTTTCTGCTGTAATGTTTTCTAATGTTATCTCTAGAAAACACCAAAATTTTTCTAAATTTTTAATTAAAATTGCAATGAAAACCGCAGAAAAATATCTATCCTAAATGCATATTCCTACCCTCTTAAGCATATATGGGCTAAGTGCGGTAATTTTTGGTCAGTGTATCAGCACTCTAGCCTATAGAAAGCCAATAAACAAACACATATAAACGAATACTAATCTTTATTATAAGAAAAATAAAAATGGATATCTACTCATTGGTGAAAATTAATTTACATTAGCATAAATGTAAATTAAACAAGTATAGTTAAGATGAACAATTTTAAGCATTCGCATCTTCTACAATGACTATTGTATCGATAGATATCAGTAGAGCTCGTTTGATTGGGTCGTGTGAAAAGAAAGTATGAGATTTTTTTTATGACTTAGAAAGGAATTTAAAGATTCTTTTATTTTAGAAAACCACAAGCATGGCTTGTTATTTTTGCATTGTTTATTCTCTTTTATGAGATTATATACTTAATTATATTCTCTAATTTGTCGCATACTTTTTGAATTTTATTTTAAATTTTCAGAGTTTTTTTTCTCGAGATTTTGGTTGTTTTTAAAGAAAAATATTTGAGGTGGTATGCATATGATAAGGGTTATCGGTGTTAGGGAAGACTTCGAAATATTTTTAAAAAAAATAAATGTGCGTTATTTGTATTCTGATATTAAATTCGATGCTGATATTAAATTCAAGTTTTTAAATTTATCTGCTGTTTTATGAGCATCTAAACCATTTGCAATTATCTTATTACAATCTTTGTTGGCTTATCTTATTTTCACATTATTAGAAAGAATTCAGTTGATCTACTAAACATTCTATTATAATTTTTTTACTATTTTCATCTGTTGATAAAGTTTTTTTTGTTCGACTTCTATCAAATTTAAAGCAAATGCCAAAGAATTAATATTATTTTCAAAAAATTTTTACACTTCTTTCAATATTATAAAAAAGGATTTTTTAGAAGAGTATTATTTGTAACATTAATATATTGTCGTTACAGGAAGTTGCAAATTAGTTTTGCTACTGAAATAAAACTTGAGAATGAATTTCAATTTGGAGTGTTATTTTTTTCGGCCAGATGGGCAAATATTATTGGGAATCCCAAATTCACTTACACTTTCATAATTTTTCATTAAACTTCCATTAATTGCATCCTTAATGCTTTCGTAATTATTTGCTTTATGTCAGAATTTTTTCCTTTTTAATTGCAGAAATTGAAGAGTTAACAGTCTCAGTGCTAAGGAATTACTATTTGAGCAATTAAAATCAGATCTTTTTAGAAAGGTAAGGGATATTTTTTTTCTTTAGATTAGGATATTCTTTGAATGATCACAAGGCCGAAATGTTGTATCATAGAGAAGGAGGTGGTTCATATATTGCAAATTATTTTTTACATCATTCTTGTGAAAGGCGATCGAAGCATCTTTGAACTATTTTTCCGCTAAAATTTAAATTCAGCTACCTGTATAAAAAAATTCTTTAAAAAAATTTAGAATTTTTTTAAAAATTAAATCTGCTAGATTTTAATTAAATTCTGAATTCCTTGATTGGATATTTTTTGAACCTGTATATCTTGAAATAAAAATGTAACTTTTAATTGAATATTTTATTTTTCCAAAATTGAAAATACATTTCCGATTTAAGAGTTAGATCGTTGAAAGAGAAAATTAAGAAGCATTTTCCAATGTTTGTGTCACTTACATTTTCATTTCTTTTATAAAAATGTATATGAAATAAAAATTGGTAAAAAAAAATTATTTGTCTTTTATCTTCAGTTACTTAGACTTGCAAAGTTGAGTACTTGTTTTGTAAACCTACTGAAGCTACTGTTCCAATCCAGAAATACTTTGCATTTGAATTCTATGGAAATTACTTCACTAAAGGCATTTTGTTATCAAAATTGTTGTCTCTTACATATCTATTTGAAAAATATAGAAGATGGGTAGGAGATAGTGATTGGGGAAAAAAAGTAATTATTGAATTATTCTTGGATGAAAATTCTTATTCTGAGCTAAATATTATTCAGATAATCTAGCAAAATATGAAATGTTTTATTCAAAGATCTATTATCTAAGATAGGAAATTAGAATATTTTAGAATATTTCAAATATGAAAATAATTTATTTTGCTCAATATCATGAGGTCTGCGTGTAATTTGCCTTACAAAATTCAGTTAACTTTAAATAGTTTTCCAGTAAACCAACAACAATCATCAAAACCAGAGAGAGAGACGAAGAGAGAAGACAAAGAAATTGTCTTGATGTGGCAAAAAAAGCTTAGTTTTCTGTCACAGTAAATTGTCAAAAAATTGATGTTTCCAACTGTTAACCATTAATAATTTGAAATAACTTGTTAATATTGTTAATCATCTCACATCTTCACAATATTTATTTGTGCTCCTAAAGTGTGATTTAAAAACAAAGTAAATAACAGAACTGGAAAAATCAATTTTTCTATACAATTAATTCAAAACTCTATTTAACTTTAAGTGGTTCCCTAGTAGATCACTTAGAGAGAAGCAAACCATTTCGGAAAAATGCAATATTAGAAACATTTTTCCTAGATAATTTATCACAACAACTTAATCGTAGAAAATGTAGTTTGGTAGTTTCATCGTTAAACAACTACTTCATCGTTTAAATGTAGTAATTTGCCTGAATTCCATAATTGCACACGATTATGGAATTCCTTAAAAGAAAGAGAGAGAGAGAGAGAGAGAGAAGTCAGAGAAATTTTCTTCCCTTTTAATTGTGGCAAGAAGAAGAATTCTCTGTCATTAATAGAATCGTCAAAAAATTGATGTTTTGAACAGTTAACCATCAACAATTCGAAATTACTCGTTAATATTGTTATTCATATTACTTTTGCACAAAATTTATTTGGGATTTTAAAGCACGATTTAAAAAAAAAGTAAATAATAGGAATGGAAAATTAATTTTTTCATACAATTTATTCAAGAATCTATTCTCCCCACAATGGTTTTCACTCATAAAAGATATCTAAAAAAGATCAAAAACTAACAAATACTGTTGGAATATCATGAGGATTAACCTTTTGATAACCTTGTTATCATCTTCAAATGAAAACTGCCATTTTCAGGAAAGATCTAACTTCTGATGAGCAGCAATTCCAAGAATTCGAGGTTCCAAGTCCCCATTTCTCCAAGCGTGTAAAAGGCGGCAACCCTTCTTTCATTCCTATTCTATTGTACGCCGATAGCGCCATTGCATAGATAAAGTGAGTTTCGTTTCCACAGATGACAAACAGAATCTAAAATTAGAACGGAACGCCTTTTTTGGTATTGAATACCGTAGCACCTAAGCATTGGATGTTTAACGATGGATATCAGAAATTCTTTCTTTCTAGAATTGTTTGTGCAAGAGATAGCTATTCACTGATTTATTTCTTCACAGATATTCTTGTTTAGTTAACTCTTCTATTCGGTTCATTCTTTATCGAATCAATTATTTAGAAATTTATGGAATGCTTAACATTGTGATTGTTAATCCTTTTTGGGAAAACCAGTTTGATGTAGCATTAATAACCTGATTTTTTAAACATTATTTTTCTATTTATTCGTGCATAATTTTGCAAAGTTCTTGAAGTGGATATATTGTTTGGTTCTAGTTTCAGCTTCCGAGTTAAGGAATTTGCATATTACTAGAAGTGTAATATGTGATGTTTGTGAAAGCTATAAACTCAAAGACTGATTGGAAAAAAAAAAAACATCTGATTGTTGTTGTTCCTAATGTTGCTTTATCAATTTAACGGAATTTCAAAAATATTTCTTATTTTATCATTAAAAATTCCAGCATTATTTATTCTTCTAGAAAAATATTTGCATCAACTGTGATTCTAAATATATTTTGAAAAGCATATGGGATCATCTTTTTTTCTCCCTACAAATTCCAGTATCAAATATTAGAATTCATTATAAACAAAATTATTGAAAGATGATTAGAACTGACTATTAATATGAAATCCTCAATATTTAAAGGTATTAACTTTACAGAAAAAAAAAATTGGGCCATTTTTTTTTTCCTTTCACAACAATTTTAAAAACAGTTAAAAGAATCCATTAGCTAGCATGTTAAACTCAAAAGTTTATAAATGTCGAAGCAACGATTTTTAAAATTATATCAATACAGAAGTTTTAAAAAAACATCGCTTCTTACATTCATAAAATGAATTTTTTTTCCTAATATGGTATGTCCTTTGATTAAAGATCTAAATTGAAATTTTACAAATTAATTTCTTTGCACATCCGAAGTATTTACAAATTTGCAAATAACCTAGTTTGATATGTTAAAAGTCTGAAAAGGAAATATTTAAAAATTATGTCAATATTGCTAATAAATAAATAATTTTTATGCTGATGAATTACTTTTCATACAACTTCAAACTACTAACATCAGTAGAACTTAAAAGAAATTGACGCAAACAATAGAAATGTTGGATTTGATGACGTAATTTTAATTAATAAAAAAATTTCATTATTTAAAATTACCATCATTTCCTATATTTCATGTTAACCAAACAATTCCATTGTTTCATTAATGAATGCCATGCTATACTGATGATATGTTTTACCCAATAGTAGCTATCAAAGAGATTACAATTTTATAAAAAGCTATTTTATTCATAAGTTACCCTATATTACCCTATTCATAAGTTTGTTGAAGCGATATATGAAATTTATTAAATTTCAGACATATTAAATAATGAAACAGTCATATAATGTATAAATTATATTATATGATACAAAAAAATCTTTTTATAGTTCTGTCAACAAAATATAAATGCGAATATAGAAGTGATGATTCAACAGATAAAAATATTAAAATCTTCGTCTCCACATACATTTCCATCTTCTCCCAGTCAGCTTGCTAATGATTGTACAAAAATGTACATAAAATAAAATGTGCCATAAACTATCTGCAACTATTATTTTTTGCATGTAATAATTAAAACAATTGAACTCTTTAAAAAAAATTTCATCTGAATAATATTGTGTAAAGTTAGCAAAGTACTTAATTTTTAAAGAGTGACTTTTAACAATTTTTTTTTTAATAATTTACAGGCATTTTTGCCATGCATTCTTTTTCATTTTGAAATTATAATTCATCATATTCGTTACAAATTTGAGTTTTATTTTGATATTATTTCTTAATTAAATCAATTTTTTTTCAATAAAACGCTCCAAGATTTAAGAATTGAGTAAAACAAGCAAGTATTATAGAGCACTTTTTCTGTCGCATCACTTGAAACTATCTGTGACATTAGTCAAGATAATATATAAAGACTGAATGGCACTCGGGTCCTATCGCTTGCTGTTCGGCACCCTCTTAAAGGATTCATTCTTTTCCAAGGGGAGGGGAGGGGGAGAATCTTGAAGCATACGCTGTTGAAGAATACACCTTAACAACAGCATCATATAACTGAACAATAGGAACAAAAAGTGTTATTCAACTTTTCCTATCGGCCGAATTCCCCTCATACAATTTCTCCTTTTAAACTTAACTCATCCTGTTCAGTTTTTACTGCAGAAGTAAATGGTCTTTTATACGCTTTAGAAGAAATTTCTAATAGCCTGGATAAAAATTTTATCATCTAAATTGACTCTCTGAGCGTTTTACGTTCTCTAAAATCATTTCATCCTAATCCTTTGGCTTTAAAGGCCTTAGATTTTTTTAATAAACTAATTTCTCGTTGTTATACTGTTTTATTCTGTTAGGTATCATCTCATGTTGGCATTTTAGGCAACAAAGAGGCAGACAAGGCTGCTAAATTGGCGACTACTTCAATCATTACTACTATTCCTATAAGTGACATAAAGAAGCATATTAAATGGCTTCTTTATTCTAAATGGTTCAGACAGTGGGGCTTGGAGACAAACAGCAAACTTCATGTTATCAAATCCCATGTGCAACCTTGGTCCTCATTAGCGAACAGAAAAGCAGATATTATTTTAACTCGTTTAAGCATTGGATACATTAGATTCAACCATATTCACTTGTTGCTAGGTGAACAACCACCTCTGTGTTCGAGATGTCGTTGTCAAATGCCTGTCCAACATATGTTGTCAAATTGTCCAAATTTCAATGCCCAGCGTTTAAAGTTTTTCAAAAGTCTTGCACTCCATTATCTTTATTGCTTGACAAGATATCTCGTGTCCAGCTCGGGGGCATTTTTAAAGTCCATAAAGTTTATCCATCTATTTAAATTTTGACTACATTTTAGAGTTTCTCCTCATATTCCCTTCAATGACTGTTTAAAAATAATATAATTTAATCTATTGTTTGGCGGCATAGCAAACACCATGGCTCTTGCGCCAGAAACCCTAAACAAATCAAACAAAAGGACATAATCCATCACATCGAATGTTTAGAATCCGCTCTCTAACGGTCTGTGCTTTTTTGTAGTGTCTTTACTGGGGTTGTGAGATACTGTATGAACCTGATGTAGTGAAAAGTATCAAGTACATATAACTATTAAATACACAATAAGAAGCTCAATGAAAATTCATTTCAATCATTTTGAAATAAAATATAACATTTTCCTTGCAGATATAATTCAAAACCAAATGATTTGTCAGGAATAAAAACATTTAAAAAAATGATCTTAGAATTCAAGATAAAAAAAAAAAAAGTACTTTTCGCATCTCTGATGTAATTGCTGGTCCAAATCCCAAGTGAAATCATTCAAAACAAAAACTAAGGTTACAGAAAATGTCTTTTTCCTTCTAAAGTTTCATAATTTTTAAAATTATATCATTAAAATATCTCTCAACAATTATTTTAAATTGAATTTTATTTATCATTTTGAAGTTCTTTAATTCGTGTTAATTTTTCAACCTTTGGTTAGCAAAATAATTATTTGAAAGAAATTGAAACCATGAATCAAAAATTTTTAACTTCCTAACCTGAGGATACTGACAACAATATTCGTTACCCACAAATATTGTATAACAAAAGAGCATTCAAATTATTTAAAAAACACTTCAAAATGAGACTACTATTAGCATAACTATTTAGGTATAACTATTTAACTTTCCAAGGTGTATTATCATTAAAATACTATAATTAGCAAATTTGAATAATAAACGAATATAATAACAAAAAAAAGTGAACACTCGCCATTATTAATGATATCGTTTATTTATTTGGTCTCCCCTCCCCCTTCAAAAGTTGCACAACTTTGGAGGTGAGTTGCACAACAAGCAGCCACGGTGGTCTAGATGTAAAATCTCAGCTTCGGGATTGAGGTTTTATGAACAGATTACATCGATGAACCGACTCATGATGTGGCGTACACAAATTCTAGCATTGTCGGTTAAACATCCTCTCATCGGCATGGAAGTGTTGGTTGCCGCAACTAGTATCATTATTTTTTCTCACCACATTATAAACGCATGAGGTACTTACCAAAACATATCTTATGTGATTTCTTTACGGGTTCTGACAAATCAAATCAAATCAACCTCTCTTTGAGCTTTATTTAATAAAAGAAATTATCACAGATTTTCATTTTATTACATGACACTACAGATACAAGGTTCAATGAAAAATTGGATGAAACTAACTTTCTTTAAAAATATATGTTTATATTTATAATTTAGTTTTAAATTTTTATTCTTTAAGGTTCTAGATTGCAAATGTCTGGATTCTATTCTTAGCAGCAAAAGGGCATGAAAAAAATAACATAAGAAAAATAGTAATACATTAGTAGAATATCTTTTATTTAAATATAAATTATGTAGCATAATAAGGTAAGCAGTGCAATCTCTGTCGATTGCTATGAAAAGAATAGGGTCTTTTCCATAAAACCTTAAAAGACTCTTATTATTTTCATCTCTTAACGAAAGCTTAAAGTATTTAATCAAACTTTAAAGATCAAATTTTAAATGATGCTAAGCCATGGCCATTTTAGGAACTTTGGTGGTGAGTAGATTATCCTCGGACAGTGTGTGGACAATAAAATGTTGCCAGAAAGCATTATGCTACTAAGCTTTGATTTGTCGCTTTTATTTTAAAACCCAAACGAAGGGGGAAAAAAGCTAGTGAAGTAGATTTTTAAAGAGCCTCGATAATCTTTTTCGGAATTTGGTGAGTGATTAAAAAAGTGAAAATTGGTTACAGTAGTTTTATTTATGGTATAAGAAAAAGAAAGAATTTTTAGATAAAAAAATGTATATGAATACTCATATACATTCCATCAACTTTATTTTAAACAAGTACTGTTTTTTAATACCTTTCCAACTCACAACTTAATTTTGAATATAAAAATATTTCGCCGTTCTTTATATGACTAGAAAAAACATCATTGCTGTTCCGAGTGCTTATTTAGGTAAGAACAGAAAATGAGAATGTTAAGTGTTCAATGGACTTAAGAAGGAAAAATATCGTTTATAGAAAGAAAAAACATTAATGAAATGCATCTAATGAAGATAGATTTTCTCATTAACACTGAAATATCTTTAAAAATGATTAATGTTTTTGAGGCCTTGAAATTCATGTATATAACCTCACAAAAAATTCGGTTCCATTTCTTTAATCCTTTACAGACTGATTAAAAAGAAATCATTGATTTATTTGTGCTGATATTTCCCGTCCGACTTGAAACTATTAAGAAGTATTGATATTCTATTAAATTCAGGGTGTTCACTCTAATCAGTTATAACCAAGCAATTTAATATGAATATTGTTCCAATAGCCAATTCTTAACTATTAGAGATGCATATATAATTAAATTAGAATAAACGTTTTAAATGAAGTAAAGTATTATATTCTGCATGATTTGAGTCAATAATAATAGCTGAAAATATTGCAAAGATAAAATTTTTATGCAATCCATTATCTTACCTATCTTGGCAAAATATTCCCGACACTCCAAAATTTTAAACAAAAAAAGTTTCTCGCTTCTGCGACTAAATCTCATAGAATTTCACTATTTTAAGCCAATCACAAGAACAAGGATCGTCCATTGATTGGCGGATCTTCATCGAGACGTCCATTGAAATGGTCTAAAAGGATTAAGAATAGCGGAATTCAAAATTTCATAACTCGGTCAATCTGACAGAATTAGAGGACTATATAAAAATGTAAATTGTTAATTTTTTTACGATATACATTAATTGATTCAAACAATTAAAAATAAAATTCTTTACGTCCTATAAAGTATTGTTTTCGTTGAAAGTGTAACATTAATTCTAACAAAAATTAGCTATTGGGTTATAATAAATTACCTATTGGAACAAAATTAAAGTGTTATTTTAGTATTAGCTTTTAAAATTAGTTTTAGCACTATATTGATTTTGTTTTAACGATATAAATAAATTAAATAAATTTAATTTTTTCGAAGCTTGTACAAATACTCGTTTTATTGATTGCAAGTGTCCCGAAGAAAAGTGCTAATTTAATAAATAAATAAAATAAAATTAAAAAAAATTATCTGTCATAGCCCCAGATAAAGGAACTTTAACCATATTAGATGTTGCCGAAACTTCCACTGCCACCTGTTTTTATAAAATGTTCAATATTTTTTAGTAAAAATCTTTAAAAGATTATCTTGATTTATTTTTTAATTTTAAACTTCGCTTTATGAATCATTAATTAACTCTCGGCGTTATTATCTACAGGGTGATCAGGAAATAACAGATGTTTGGAGTCCTGTAGCGTGTTATGTACTGGACGAAATATAACAAAATTTGGTCACCATGCACTTTAAAGTATGCGGTTTCGATTTGTCAAGGAAAAAAAAATTGTTCCAAAAAACGCCAGTAGGGGGAATTTTGGCACTGTGATCGAAAATTTCATTATGCAATTTCATACACGGGTACTTTGTGACACCATATCGAGGATAAAAGAAAAATTTGCAAGAATTCAAGTCATTCGCTTCTTCATCAGTCCTTCACTATCTAGGAAAAACAGTCTATGCAATCCATCAAAAATTATGGACTAATTTATACAAACTATCGCCACTACAGGAGATAACTTCCGATTAGAAACGGGTGCTCCTTCAAACTCCGAAAGACCAATTCAAGTCATTTTGCAAGAATTCACCCGTCGATGGCGTTGTCACTACGTCACTACCTTATTAGTTAAGCTGTTTTATCAGCGAGATGAAAATGCTACTGCTGCTCTTCGTGAATACCGGCAGTTAAAACAGTTCGTAGAGAACCGATGACCATAACTAATTTACGAAGAATCGTTGAAAGATTTGAAACAACAGGAATTCTTGTGTGCAACCAGGCCGATATGCTGCGAGTCACCGTTGGAAACCTCGTGTAACGCATGCAGTTATTGGAACTTCAGGTTGGTGGTCACCTCGAGACAAATTTGTAAGTTTGTTATAATAAACGTTTTTCATTGATATTTGGTGTGTTGTTATTCTCTGTCTCCATTGTCCATGTATTCTTTTTCCACACATATGCTTGCAGCGCCAGAATGTCCCCTATCGGCGTTTATTTAAACTCTTTTTTGACAAATCAAAACCGCACACTTTAATGTGTATGGTTACCAAATTTTGTTATATTTCGCCCAGTACATAACGCGCTACAGGGCTCCGAACACCTTCTACTATTTCTTGATCACCTTGTATTTCGATATTTACTTTATACTTTGGCAAACACAACAAACTTTTCAAAAAAAAAAAATGGTATTAAGAGTGGAAAAAGAAGTCTTGCCTTGGACGGTGTTTTATTTATAATTGAAAATATTTGTTCGTAGAGCTTCCTGCGTTTCTACCAGCCACAAACAAAGACACAAATCCACTTTTACGCATGTAGAGAATTTCTGTGATTTTTTAATTTTAATACTGGATTATAAAACTTTACTCTAATACTCCTCTAACAAGAAAGAATCGGAATAAAATTCCAAATAAACTGAAACTTTGGGAAACTTGGAAAAATGAATGTATGATAAGCCATTATCTTTTATATTAGACACCTTTCGGCTCAACTTAATTTTTTGCCATCCTTGACTATACTTATTTTCATTCCAGCCAAATCGAAGCTAATTCGCCAAATCTATCATTCCTGCTTCACCGTTTATTGTTGCAGTCAAGTCCGGTAAATGACTTGGAAATGGTTCAGGGTCAGGCATTTAAAAAACGTATCTTCCTAATGTTAAAACTGAAACATCGGCTAATAACGGTGACTCACGGAAAAGTACTTTTGTGTTGATTCTTTTATTAGTTGATGAATATTTTCGCCTCGTTTGTTCTTCCACACCTGCTTGGTTTTTTTTTTTTTATTGACCCGTTGATAATGATAGACGAGTAGGAAAACTTCGTAGCGTTGCCTCTGGTTCCTGGAATATTATTGCTCAAGTTATTGATTTAATTAAGGTTACATTTTAAGAAATAAACTCTTTAGTTACTTTTTCTTGAGAAATGGCCTTCAAATGTTTTTCACCTATTAATGTAGGCCTTTTATTGAAAGAAAGAAATGTAGCTTCTTTAATGTTTACTATTTAAAAAAAATATTTGGAAAACGTTTTGCAATCTTTGAATGAATAAGAAGTTGTAAATATAATTTACAACAAAATGTATTTTATTTGCATAATGGCAATATACACATTAAATATAATAAGCGATGTGTTATTGTAACAAAAGAAAACTAGGTACCAATCTAATAATATATCTAATGATGATATACATATATTTGCTGTTAAAGTTACTGAAAATCGCTAGAATTAGTATTTAAAAACTTTTGGCCTTTCATAATTTCAGATGATTGGTTATATTAATCAATAAATAAGTGACCAGTCGATTAAGTAAGTTAATGAGTAAATTAGAAAATGATAATCTAGGATTATCATTTAAAAATTGCAAAGAGGGAAGAAGAGGATGAGAAATTCTTGAATAAGTAAGTTCTCGATTCGATTTTTCTGACCTGTATAGTAACCTTAAATGGGCTTCTCTTACCCGTCCGATGATACACATATGAAAATCTGAATGACCACATCACCCCAACAGGAACACTGGCAATAGAGATAGTATTTGCAGGATGACAATATAGACACTAAATATAATAAGAGATGCATTATTGTAACAAAACGGACATCAATCTGATAAGATATTTAATGCTTTTATACATGCAAGAAATATGTGTAGCTAAATTTATTGAAAATTATCATTAGTCATTAGAGTTAATCATTTAAAAACTTTTGACCATTCATAATTTCAGATAATCATTATATTAATTAATAAATAAGTGACAAGTTATTTAAATAAGTTAATGAGTAAATCAGAAAATGATATTCCAGGAGTATCGTTTAAAAATTGCAGAGCACTCTTGGTTACAAAGAGGATGAGGAATTGTTGAATAAGTAAGCTCTCGATTCGATTTTTCTGACCTGTATAATAACCTTAAACCTTAAACGCGCTTCTCCTACCCGTCCGATCATACAAATATGAGAATCTGAATGACTGGACAGCCGCAATAGCAACACTGGCGGAAACTGTGATTGAGATTGAGGGAAGTATGTCCCATCATCGATGGGAGTCAACCGATCTCTACATTTTTGTGTACCAACCAAGGTGGCGAGAACCAACCACCATATCGGAAGTTTCTCACGCGCAAATATGAGGCGCCCCCCAGTGGGAGTGATCTATAGAGTAATCTTGAACCATCTTGAATAATTTCTTTGCAGCTAGAGAATATGCATCAAATCTTTTACTTCTGTTGCAAATAATTCCACTCAAAGCAAAGGCTATTTATTTTTACCTTATTGTTCAACTTGGAAAACTTGCTTAATTACGTACAACTTGCTGATTTTTTTAAGGACATATAGATAATAAATTCTTTATTCATTCTTTGTCTCATTACAATACCCCAAATTCGTCTGGCACTGCAGGAATATCTTTTTCTCCCATAAATTTTAAATAAATGGGTTCTTAATTTTTTCTCTCGTAATTTTTATCATTGCATTCCAACAACTTCTTTACATTTATTAAATTCAATAGGTAAAGTCTTTTTACGGGTAATTGCTATTTTCCAATGCAAATGAATCATTTTTTTCCGAAGTAATTTAAAACTAAATTTTCTACTTAAAGTCGCCTTATTTCTGATACAGAGGTGAAAGATTTGTCCAAAAGATTTTACCAAATTGCTTCGATTTTCAATTTAAAAAATTTATTTCGCATTGCTGGTTTTCAAGAACGACTTTTTCCGGAAATGGAAACTTATTCTTCCGGAATATTATGCTTTGTACTATGGAACATTATTATCTATATATAAACATCAGAAAATAATAAAAACTTTCAAAGGAATCCACATACTTTGGGCAACGAATTGCTGGCATATAACATGTTTACGGTTAGTTGACCTAATTTTAGTTACCTGGGAATTCAAACATATATCATGATTTTGACCTCTGCTTGTTCCCATTCTTAGCTAAATTCTTCTTAAATACATGTATGTTTATATCAACTTTGTTTAAAATCTTAACATGTACGCATAATGAGTCAGAATTATTCAATAATGTATAGAGGTCAGATAAGCACAGGTGAGTCATTTTTACTTTCTCGTTACGTAGTATAAAGTATAGAAATCGTAAAAAAAAAAAATTCGAACTCGAGATTTTGACGAAACTCTACGTTTTAGAGCTCCCTGAGTTAAAAAAAACAACAACACATTTTTGGAAAATGTCCGTCTGTCTGTCTGTGACAAAGATAACTCAAAAACAATTTTAGCAGACTTGAAATTTGGTATAAAATATTTACACAATTTGTCAAATTTTGAATAAAGTCTATTCAGAGAAAGTATGTCTGTCCAGCTGTTCTAATTTCAGGTAACTTTATAATTGTAGAACAAAGAGAGCTAGATAGATAAAATTCGGTACACCGATTTAATATCAAAGTTTGAGTCAAATCTAACTAAGTGTTGACTGCCTGTCAGTGCATACCTTCAGAAACATATAAACGCATAATTCAAAACGTAATGACTTAAATATATCAAATTTGGTATTGGATTTTTTATTTATTACAAGAACAGTGTTGTGTGAAATTTTTGTTTCAATTGATTAAGAAAAACATGCCTAAAACACAAATTCGATAGTCGGTTACTTTTAACCACATGCCAGGGATTAATCGCCCAAACACTCAGAAGTGATGACACAATAGAGTAAATAAAAATGCTACATTCAGTCTAAAAATAAATATTGTACGCCAATGCCATGTAAAGTTTTATTTGTCGTGACAAGTTTATTAGAGTGCATTGGTAAAAGTTTGGGGGATACCACTCTTTTAAACTTTTCCACAAATATCGTGTTCTCTTGTCCTGTCATGGTATCAGTAGATACGAATGATGTAATAATGTCCCACATTATTTTCTTCAAACATTGAAACTGAAATATTGTGCCATGTTACGGGATTGCTGGTGGTCAGAATTGGACTTGAACGTTTGAGATAATTGCTGTAGACTGGTCTCGCATCAAACAGGCTCGCGCCAAAACCCTGTTTGCTTTCCTCTTAGTTCGGCGGTGTAACTAGGAAGGTGAAATCAACTTTGATCTAAGTGGTTTCCAATTTCAGCAATTGCCAATTAAGTCCAGAGATTATCACTCCCATGAAAATGCGATTTCATCTTTGAAAGAAATATAAATCTGAAAAACAATTGGCGCTTTTGTTGCATGTTGTCACATCGATTTCCAATTGATATAATTTCGATTGTGATCAAATATTGCTTATTGCTTGATTTTGTATTCTTGCCTGCAGTGACGTAGAAACTTGCGAGGGGGAGAATTTAAATTCAAAAAGTTTGAATATAGATTCTGAATTTCCACCATCCATTTTTAACTTTGCTCCCGTTATTGAAAATACTTCTGCAGAAAGAACAACGTATTTTTTAATATATGATTTCAGGAAGGTACTTCGTATCATCAACTATGATTTGAAAATTTAAAATTTGTTTTACAAAATAAAAATGTTTTCATATCATATCTTGAAATTTGAGATAACAGATTCCATTTTTTATTGATTAGTTTGTTTGAATTCTAATCCAAAATTAAACGAGACCTACTGGAATGGGCCATGTAATGTAGAAGCTTGAACAACTGCTGTAACTTTCCTTTTATAACTCCTTTACAGACCAAAATTGAAGACTAACACACAGGAACAAACTTAACCTACATCCAGACCCAAATGCGCAACAAGGTGTCAGTTTCATTTAGTTTTAAATCAGAGATTCTATGCTGATCAGTGACGTAGCTAGTGTATGTGACGGCCAAGATGCATATAATGTAACTTTTTCACTTATCAATCATCATTAATTAGTTAACGAAGGACGATATAATTTTTGTCAGGGTTTTATTTTTTCCCTTTGTTATTGTATTTTATTTTTTTTAAAAGGGAAAAAAATGAAAGAAGGTCTCCATGGACTCTGAGATTGACGCCCGGAAATCTATAATCCCCTTCGCTTCTAAGTCGCTGTGCTGCTGGAGTGTTCCTATTAGATGATATCTCCATGGCTTAATTATAATGTATAACGATATTGATGACGGGAAAATGTCCTTATAGTATATTAAATGCCTTAAAAATGTTTTTTTTAAATATTTCCAATTCCATTGGCATTGGGCAAATTTTAAATTTCAGTATAAGGTTATAAGGCCATCACATTACTGACCAAGTCCATATCTTCCTAAAAAAATATCAAATGGAGCAACCAGAAAGTGGTCTTTTTATTATTTTATCTAACGATCCTCCTAGAAACTTATTTAATGGACCACAAACAACAGAGAAATACTAGAAACTAAGCATTATGTCTTCTTAGAACAGAGTAAAATCGCACTTTTTCTTTCTGTGACCTTTAACAACCGTTGTAATGCGTTGTAGTACTTCTTGTATGCACATCGAGGGCTATTAGACCCAAAAGGGTGGGGATGGATTCTTTAGAGGGTTGTAATCACGGCATAAGCCACAGGAAAAGAAATCCATTAGGACAAAGGAAAGATCGTAATTGAGCTACTGATTCTGTGATTAGAGTCATTGTCGAGTGTTCAGGGAAGGAAGTTGCACCTGGGTTTCATGGCTTTGTTGAGGTAGTGAAAGGAATAAATATTTTACCCATTTACTCCGCCTCGCGTCCAAAATATCTCAAATAGTTGAGCTCGTTTATTGTGAAAAAAATTGCCTGTAAACGAGGTATTATTATTTTTCTGCATTAATTTTTTTTGTGGAGGCATTCCACGATTCCTTCTGCTTTATTTATTCATTTACTATCATCAATAGTAGAAAATATGTGTCTCTGCTTTATTCTATGTATAAAGGAACCAGTAAAAGTGTTTTTCTCACGATTTTATCGCATATCTCTATCCAATTAGAATTTCTTGACCCCTGATTAAAATTTTTATTTTTTCCTTAATTTTAGTTTTTAAAAAAATTTAATACAGAGTATATTCATACCATCTCTTCCCTTCCAATCATCCCCTCGCACAAGGAAATATTAATAAAAGTGAATTTTGGTGTGCCCCTTGCTGCGCCAACAATACCAAGTCGCCAATAAAGATGGCGGACAAAATAAACAAATACTTCCGCAGAACAGTTACGGTTACCATTTCCCGCCTTATAATTAGGACTTTTTACTGATAAGTATTTTCTTCCCCAGACTGCCCGGTGCCTTCTACAGTGCCGAATATATATATATATATATATATATATATATATATATATACACACACACACACACACACACACTGGTGTGCAAAACTTAAGCAACAGGCACAAGCGATTCCCAAAGCCAGTTGATTTGGAGAGAGGTCGGGACACGGTTTTATCCCAGTAACATCACGGAAAGAGACCGTTTCGGTGGTCCTGGAGTTGTCGTCTAGGTAGGCATTATGATGAACGGGCGAACTGAGCTCCACGTTTTCGACAGAGGTTCTGTAACTGGAGATCGCTATTGTCAGGAGGTGATCCTTCCCCATGTGCGTCTGTTCCGAGGTGCCATTGGATCAGACTTCGTTTTTATGGATGACAATGCACGGCCACACAGGACTCATGCTGTTGAGGAGCTCCTGGAAAGTGAAGATATCACTCGAATGGATTGGCCGGCGTGCTCCTCTGATTTAAATCCGATAGAACATGTGTGGGATGCTTTGGGGAGACGCCTTGCGGCACGATTGCATCCTCCTGGGAACACCCGACAACTTAAACAGATGCTGATTGAGGAATGGGCACTCTTACCTCAAGAACTGTTGGGCAATCTGGTGCTGAGTATGGGGAGACGATGCGAAGCAACCATTGCAGTAAGGGGAGGGCATATCCCATACTAAGGAACATCTGCTTGCTGTTCTTCCTCTTGGACAGACAATCATGTGTAACGATACTATGAGTTCAATAAAGCCTTTTTTGTTTGATTCCATACTATATATATATATATATATATATATATATATATATATATATTTCAATCACCCTTCATCCATTCCGCAGGTTCGAAATACTGTTTTCCATTCCATTTACCCGACATCCATTCTTGCACAATTGTCGAAATAACAAATTATGAAGAGAACCAACGGTTAGAACATCAAAAGAATTACAAGAACTGTGAAGAATTCCATTGTAGTTGTCTTTTAAAGTGAAAACGCAGACCATTTCGTAAAATAAGAATTCAGATGATTTTTTAAAGTGACATATTGGCACGACAATTAGGGGACACACTATTCTTCACTTCCTCCGAAATATTTCTATTAAATTTAGATTTCAGTTTAACTCTAGAATCAAATGATTCGAATTAACTTACTAACATTCGTGATATACGAAATATAGAGAAAGTATGGTAATCGTCAAATAACTCAAACTCGCGATTTTGACGAATCCCCGCATTTTAGTTCTGCCTGATTTCGAAAAACTCGTTTTTGGAAAATGTCTGTCTGTAACAAAGATAATTGAAAAACAGATTAAAATTTGGAATACGGTCTTTACACTAAATTTACAGATTTCTATCAAATTTTGAACAACATCTGTTTAGAAATGGCTGTCCGGTTATTCGAATATAAGTTAACATGATAACAACAGAACGAAGAGAGCTAGAGAGATAAAATGTACACAGATTTAACATATATAATGTAGACACTTAACAAATTTTGAGCAAAACCCGACGAAGGGTTGACCATCCATAAAGCGGCACTCTCAGAAATAATTTAACGCAATAATTCAAAAATGCAGTGTCTTAATTGTATCAAATTTGAAATATGATTTTTTGACTACAAGTATAGTTCTGTGTTGTATTTTTGTTTTAATCGGTCGGGAAAAACACGACTAAAATGCAAGGTTGATTTTGGGGTAATTATTGCTAAATACGAGGAATTAATCGCCAAAAAATCGCCAAGGATGACACGATAGATTCTGTAAAAATGTTAAATTCAAACCAAAGGATAATATTTCATAACTATTGTAGGCTACTGCAGTACAAGGTATTCAATAGGATAACACATTTAGTAGAAAGTATGAGAGAAAGTTTAAGCGAGCTTCGCTAACTCCACTTTTTATTTTAGAACAGAAAAAAAAAATGAAAATAATATTGAAATAATTTCGCATTAACTTTTGATGAAAGTTAGCTGTTATTCATCGTGATAATCAATTAGACAAGAGAAAGATCATTTCAACAATAAGTTTCTAATGAAGATAAATATAATTACATATCTTGATCGGCGTCTAATTTACTGCGATGCTTGTTACTAATACATACATGAGACAGTTGTAAATACAGATTGTTATTTTAGGGGTGGGGAAGGTTTTGCTTAAGAATTATAGCCTTGGGTATGAAAACTTTCTGGAGTGGTTTGTGTATAAAGCACTAAATTGATCGGGAGCAAGGTGTTTGGGATTAAACTTCCCATTATACGCCATATGAATTTATCTTAAATGCAAAATTAAATATTTTCAAAATTTAGTTAATTAATTTCAAGGAAATAAAAAGAAGTATTAGCGTAAATAGTTTCTTAAAGTTTCAATGATTGCCAATCGTCGACATTAAATTTACCCCACTCTTTGACTATATAATACTCTATATATATAATACATAAAGTAAATATATATAGAATGATTCTTTAATAATATATAACATATAGAACTCTTTTTTTTTTTGTAAACACGCCATCTAAACTCGACTGAATGGAATGTATTATAACCATAGCGTCAACTGGTGTCGTAAAGCCACAAAAAACAGAGCCTGATTAAGGCAGGGGCATACGGGGCTGTAGCCCCGGGCCTCCGCATCAGAGGGGTCCCCAAATCGAATATAAAATTTATTTTACATTTCCTTCTTTAATGAACTTTTTTTAAACAAAATATCAGTACAGTGTAAAATCCGTCAGTTTTATGTTTGCTTCTTCATTTATCTATCGTATGAACATAAAAAATTTATATTTCGTAAATCCATGGCTTTCTAGGGCGGAATTTAGCTAAATTTTCGCATAGGTTGGCCCCAAACAATATTTTGTCCTGGGCTCTAATTTGGCTAAGTCGGGCCCTGGCAAAAAGATAGATTTTAAAAATAAAGTAATTCATTTCATCCTTTTAAATGAAGCAATTCATTCCATTCTAACTGGTTTCAATCCAAAGTTTTTTTTTTTTAATTAAACAATCTTGTATAGTCCAATCCACTTTACAGCAGTATTTCTTCACGGTTACAAAATATCGTCTAAGGTTTGGGAAGGGTCATCATCTTTATGACTTCTCCTTGTAGTTCCTTCTGACATAGAGGGGAATATTCTTATTTATTCTTAGTATTAATATATTATCCTTACTAGAAGGTTTTTAGATTTTGTTCCTCTCCAGGTATATACTGTAACACAGATTGCAAATATCTTATATATTTTTATAATATATGGCTTTTCATATTGAACTTCCTCTTATATAATAATGTCTATATTTTAGATCTCTTCTCTTTCATTGAGTAGTTCCAAAATTTGATACATAACTTCAATTATAATGTAAAAATCACTACAAATTTCATTTACATAGCTCTATATGTTTTTAAGTTTCCGCATGACATATACAAGATTAGACAGACCGAATATGCAATGAAACAGGAGACAGATAGAGAATTTCTAATTAAACTATGATTTTCACCTATCTTGATTATTGTGTGCTATCTTGCTCTTGATTTTTGTGTTCTCATGCAAGCGAATTGATAGATATTCTTTCTGCCGAAGTATTCCACCCAAAAAATCATCTACACTTCCATTGCAAAAATCACAAATATGATAGGTTGGCTTCATGCTATATTTTTGAGTTACCGTATTCACAGGTTATTTGTCAATGATATATATATATATATATATATATATATATATATATATATATATATATATATATATATGTAACAAAGGTGAAATTTGGTATTGTATGTTCATGAAAAATTTTGGACAATTTTTATTCTTACATGTCACATGACTTAATTTACAAAAAATAAGCCAACCTATAAATATTATCATGTATTCAGTAAATTAATTTCATTATTGAAATTTATTTTTGAGTGTAAAGAATTCGGTACAATACAGTACAGCTTCTACTCCTCTGTGAAGATTAATAGAGTTCCAGAAGATACGAACTTTATTCGTTTTCCCCACAACATTCAACTCTTAAATAACTTCAATTGTTTGCTGATAACACAATCCCCTAAACGTGAAATAGCAAAGACACTAGTTGCAAAAAAAGATAAACGCACTTCCTCGTTTCGTAAAGGCAGTGGCATTCTTCCACGGCAGGAATAAAGACATCTCTTAAGCCGGGATCTTATCGAAGATTTAATATCTCACTTAGGCTTTTGCCTGACCCTGGGTGCCAGACCTCCCACCCGCAGACGATAATCTTGATGGGGAACAATTAGAGGCGGACGAGACAGGGCGCTCGTAATTCTTCAGATTCGAGCAATACCAGGAATTATAAGTGGAGTTTTTTGTTCTATTTGGATCTCCAGAAGGTGGTTACGTGAGGGGGTGCTTTTACGGCAGTGGTCGCACTTCCTTCTTACGTGCGATGACGCCTTTTTATGTACGCAATGGTTATAAAATACTGCGATTCGATAAAGTTCTGGTTTTTATAAGAACACTCTTAAAAGCTTATTATAATGATAGCACTTAAAAGCTTAGATGACGAGTTTTTAAAGTTTTTTTTTTCCTTTAATGTTAGTTGTTGTAACTACTCACGGCATTTGTTTTTGGAGGGGGGAGGTGTAGGATCTTTTACTAACTGTTGTTTTAAAAATCTGCATTCCAGTATCTTACTAAAAGCTTAGTCAATAGCTTATTTGAAAAAGTGTTTGATAAATTTTATTATGTTGACAAATTCTTTTTACAGAAATTTATAAAATATAATGAGAACGAATTTTCTGAAATACTCGATATTTTTATTATGCCATTTGTTGTTTTTAAAATCAAGTGTCTTCAATTTTTCAAGTTTAGTTTAGTTATATTAATGTCCCTTTTTAAAGCAACACTAGGGCTATTTTGGGACGGAACTCGCAATTCTGAATCACAGTCAAATGATGAGTGAGACACCTGAGTTGACATGCCCTTCTGTTAACTTGCGTAACACATCAGCGGGAGGGCATTTGGCCCCGACGGATTTAGCCAGTACCAGACCTGTTTAAGCGGCTTTCCTACGACCTGTCCGCTTGTAGAAGAAGTACTCTTTCCTCTCTCTTTCGGTTTTCTGGGGTGCTTTGATGTTTGTCCAGTTACCGACAATTTGTCGTCCGTTGGAAAACGGCTTTACACGCCTATTCTTCGGCGAAATCGGGTGTCGAACTTGAAACCCACCGGTTCTGTAGCCGAAACCTCACCACCAGGTCATCATGGCCCTAAAGAAAGCAATACGCAGCGTCCTTTTATCCACTAGATCACCATTCCTTCTTCAATTTTTCAAACCCTAATGTGCTTTAAAAAAAATTAGAATTACATGCATTTAGCTTTCAAATTTCTACCTTTTTTTTTTTTTTATCTTTTATCATAATTTAAATTCAACTTTTGATGTTTTAAAAATTGGTTATATTCAATTTTTAAACTCATAATATGTTTTTAAGATTAAATATATTTAGTTTTTGTGTATCTTGAATATTTTTATAGGATCCAGACTTCTTGAGTTCATTTTTAGTGTGTTTCTTTTTTTATGTTTTTGGGTTGACTCTACTCACTCACTAAATACTTGATATGTTTTATTAGATCTTGCCATTCAGTACTAATAGCTCTTAATATTTTGTGCGCTTGCTGTTCATCTCGTAAGGCCTTTTATAATTGGAATTTTCTCTACAGCGTTCATTTTCTTTTAAATAATAAATAAATATATATTTTCCATTCGAACCTCCTTTTTATTTTTCGTCTAATTAGTGATTGTGCTTCATCTTTTGTTTTTAACATGCGGTTTAAAATTTAAATGAGCAGAAATAGAGGGTGGAAATCTGAGCCAAGAATACCTGTTAGCATTTAGAATGAGATTAACGTTGTTCACTTTCAACAAAATTTTAAAGGAGACTCGAACTTTCATTCATAATGTTTTATGCTTAATTCGTCTACCTTTATTTTATTTTTAAAATCTACTTTTAGCTATACAAAAATGATTAAGTGCATGGAAAATACATATATTGTTGTTGCTTATAATAGCACTTTCCATGGACAAGCTCGCTGACGAAGCCAAGGGAGCGTCTCTCGTTTTAGTAAAGCCAACTAGGGCCAAGAATACGTCTTAGCTACTCACGCATCACATTCGCTTGCACAATTCCCTTTTACAGAGGGCACATTCACACATCTCACAGATAGAACAGATGAAGAGCAATCAGCCCAAACCGGAACTCGAACCCACGACGCCCATATCACATATATAATGCGCTACCCCTATGCCAGGTCGCCGGTTAAATGCATCCATAAAGCAGAGTATGAGTGTAAATTCAAATCATAATTCCTTGAAGTATGAAAGATGATAGCTGAAAAAAGATACCAAATATAAAAAGGGAAAACAATAAATTTGCCGCTTTTCATATTATTTGTTCACTGTATTTTTGAAATAAACTTATCTTTCTTTAAAAATTAAACTTTCTCTCCCTCTCTCTCTTTTTTTATTCATATAAATTTAAATCGTATTTATATTTGAAATGTCACTCTTGTTCTAAGTCACTACGTTTCTGAACTATACGCATTAATAGACAGAGAGAATATCGCAATTTCTGTTGACAGGTTTTATGCAAAATTGTCTACGGATCTACAATTTTTATGTAAATATCACAAGGAAAATTACATTTTTCTTCTAACGCTATCTATTTTTGAATTAGCGAATTCACAAACAGACAGACAAAATCCAAAAATTTTGAAATTGGATTTTTTCAGATGCAGAGGCATGCTAAAACTGAGAGATGGACCAAAATCTTGAGTTCAGAATTTAAATACCAACTCCATACTTCATCCTGACAAACTTTGCTTGTGGAAAAGTAAAATACTAGTGCAGTTTAGAAAAATCGAGAGGTGGGTATGAGATTCCTCTTGAATGAATTATAAATTAAATTAGAATGCTATATAAACAGTAGAGAAGATTCTGTCCTTTATTAACCCTTTATTATTCCTTTATTATTATTATTTTTCCTTTATTATTATTTATTTAATGTGTTGTAATCTTTAAAATACCATTTATTATTTATTTACATATTTTAGAAACCTTTTTGAATCTGAACCTTTATTTCAATAAAAATGTATTATAAACGTTCTGTTGAAGTTAGTCCTTCTTAACCGTAATCATATAATAAGGGAGGAGGAATTTAGAGGTAGGCATATGTGTCCCTTTGGTACTATTGTGATCATTAAACCCCAGTGATATTCTTGGTGAAAAAATAACGACAAATATCTTACAAACGTTTATTTTTTTACTTTCTCGTATAGTATACGTAGTACAGTAAAAGTATTGTAATCGTCCAAAAATTCGAACTCGAGATTCTGATGAATCTCCTCGTTTTAGACTTCACTGAGTTCGAAAAACCCATTTTTGAAAAATGTCTGTCTCTCTGTGACAAAGAAAACTCAAAAATATTTTGAACGAGACGGTTGGAATTCGGACCAAATTTGCAGATTTCAATGAAATTTTGTGTAAAATATGTTCAGAGGAAATCCGTCTGTCCGGCTGTTCAAGTATAAGTTAACACGACAACTACAAAACGAAGAGAGGTAGATAGATAACATTCGTACACAGATTTAGCACCTATAGTATAGAGACTTGTCAAAGTTTGAACTAAAACCAACAAGAGGTTGATTGTCTATTGGTCATCATGACATATAAACACAATAATTCAAAAACACATTGACTTAAATATATGAAATTAAGTATGGAATCTCTTCAATTTGCTTCCGTAATCATAAATAATCATAAACTGACTACTTCTACCCACCCATAGGTACACCGATAAAACAGAATGACCGGACCACCACAACAGCAACATTGCTGGGAACTATGTTTGAGTCCTATGGGCCATCACCGGCCAAGGTACACTCCTTCCCTTGGGAAGTACAACTCATCATCGATGGGATGTAGCCTCCCCCCCCCCCCGCTGTACCCACCAGGGTGGCGAAAACCAACCTGTAATCTATACTTATAATAAATCTCAATGTGTGTGTGTGTGTGTTGGAGCTCTACAGGCCAGACCATTCAACCTACAGCTACCAAATTGGCAAGTGTATACTTCGGAGATCGGGAATGTGCACCTGGGGGTTATGTTTTCGAATTTTTAATTAGAATTTTAGTTATTTAAAAATTAAGCGAAATTTTGACGTATTTCTGCTAGAACTTCCGAAAATATTACCACACAAAAAAGATTTTTACATGAAGTTAAAGATCAAAAATGTATCTTTTAAATGTTACCAATGTTTTAACCTTAAAATTAAATTTCTATTTTTAATGAATTTTTAAATAAATATTTTAACTATATTTTTTACAATTTTTTTCGTACAAAATAAAAATAAAATTTAAGCTGCACGAGCACGTTTCGCATTCATGGGAAAAAATTAGCTTTTTTCAATGTGTTGCCATCATATTGATTAAAGCTCCTATTAAAAATAAATTAAATCTTTTTGGAAATGAAATCTGAAAAAATGTAATTTTAGGCACGTGTCTGTAGGAAAGGAAACAAATATGAAATATTATTTTTTCTAAAAAATAAATTCAAGAAAAATTATTTTTTGATCTTTTACACTCTCTATATTATTAATCCAATAAATCAGTTTTATTTTAAGGCAAGTTTTGTTTAATATGAACAGGATATCCATTCAAATCAGGGCCACACAGCTAATTTGTAAACCTTTAGTAAGACACAGATCTGCTAAAATGGTCTAAATGGAAAATGATTATATTTTATGTAACTTGATTCAATAAATGCTCTAATAAATAACGAATTTTTGATTTTACATAAAGCTTCTGCTGTGGAAATCACGAATAACAAAATGTTCTTGAAACACTAATATTTTAAATAAACGGAGTTAATTTCCAATCAACTAAATCAGTCACTTAAACTGACTGATTTATGAAAATTTGAATATCACTATTCAATAAAAAAAAAGGATAATTTTAGATTTTCCATCGATCGTTTCAAAGAAAATACGCCAATCAGCGCGCAGGTTTCTCAAGATTAATTGACCTAAGATAATGAAAATGTTGGTTTTTCTAAATTTTTAACATTCAAAACTTCATAAGTAAGTCTTAGTTGATCGTGTGGAAAATAGAAACATTCATTCATTTATTTAAAATTTGGTATATCCAGAATATTTTTCAGAATTTTTTCAGAATTTTTTGAAAGCAAAACTAAAAACTGAATTTTATGCTGAATCTGAGAAATTTTTGTTGAATTATTCTTTGAGATATTACATAAATTGTGAAAAATATTTTGTAGTTCACATAAGACTTAAATACCGAGCGATTCTGTTTGCAATACTCATATTCAATAATAATAATAATTAATAAATAACAATAAAGATGATAAATAAAATAAAACGCTTTGTTTTATTAAAAAATATCTTTATATTAATTGCAATTTCGTCATTTCCACTTTAAATTAAATTTGAAGTTTTACCGGAAATGACAAGAAATTAGCAAAATATATATAGTAAAACGATCTAAACAACAGTATACCTTTGGTATGACTATCAAAATTTGAAGATTAAAAATGTTTTGTTTGAGAATCTATTAAGAGACCAGTTACTTAAAATATTTAATTGAAAATTGTAGCGAGCGGTAATACTGGCGAACCGGCTGGTCGCCAAAGGCGGCTAGTCATAAATAAAATTGCATATCAATTTCAAGTTTAAAAATGATTCTCTATCAAACTAATCAGCGGTGTAGGAAAGAGTGCGGTGAGATGTAACCTACCGTAGTACCATCTCTAAGAAAGTGGCAAAAAATTGCCGGTTTTGTATAAATATGTCTTTTAGTTTGCACGTCAAATAATTTAGAAAGGTTTTTATAATCTTTAATTGCAGCAAATTGCCGGAGAACAATGTGATGCTAATGATTTAATTTTATTGTGGGGTGCGTGGGGGAAGAAGTGGGTTGGAAGGTCTGTTTCCAATCTCACTTGAGCATTAAGAATTTTTATTTTGTGTGTGTGTGTATGTGTTTCTATTGTATCATGCAATAGGAATTTTTCAAAACTCAAACTAATTTTCTTAGATTCACTATGAATAAAGTACTACTCTGGTCTAGCTATTGTGTCGTTTGAAAATAACGTAACTAAAAATACCGATTCTGATGGCACAATTTTAAAATTTCCAGAAAAAAAAATTAGAAGAGATTATAATTATCATATTAAAGTACAATTAATTGTATTAGAACCTAGAAAACTTTTAACAATTGAGTTTTCATTAAATTTTAATTCAATAATAATAAAATTATGCACTAGGAATTAACAGCATGAGAAAAAAAAATGTTTACGTTGTAGATTAAGCTGACTTATTAATAAAAAAAAAGTATTATACTTGTTTTTTTTTCATTCATAAAAAATTGTTTTCAAAATAATTAGCATTATGCCATCTACTTATACAACTGAATAAAAAAAAAATTACTTCTTCGATAAATTTTATTTTATATTTTGGTGTACATAGGGCTGACAAGCTAAAACTCCGCAGATCTTGCTATGATACTGTCATTAATTGCTACTATTTTCAATTCATGACTTATAATGAATTTTATTCTTACATATTTTTATAAATATTGTCAAGTATTTTTATCTAATAATAAATTACCTCACAGACTTTTTAAATCGATATTGATTCTGAATTAGATAAAAAAATTATTGTTTTAAAATTAAAAAGCAGGGTTTGAATTTCACATCTTATCTTTATAAGTACTTGGAGAAAACAGCTGTAATTTGACACAACAATTTTGTACTTATTGCTGAAACAATTCTCATTAAGGTGTGATATATATTTCTATTCAAGAGTTTTGAGATTTGAATTTGATAATAAATTACATTTATAAAATATTCTTTAAATTTCAAAAATAACCTTTTTTTTTTTTTTTTTTTGCTGCTAAACGATTTAATCTATGACTGGAATTAATTTAAACGGTTAAATACATTCCGATATAAGTATAAATAAATGAATAAATATAAATAGAAATCTTTATTTAACATTTGAAAACTTAAATTTCAGTTGCTCATAATTCATTAAACCGTTTCTTATAAATGACAAAGGGTTGTATGTATTCGAGTCAAGTTAATCTGGAGAATATGAACTTACATTTGAAATCGTTGGTGTCGTTTAAAAAATATCCAGTTAGTAAGAATCTTATATGAATTAACATTAAAAACATTTAGGGGAATTTTTTTTGCAAGGTGATAGTTTTTTTTTTTTTTTAATGTGCTGAAAAATTTCTATGGACAACAGTTGGATCTTTTTTGAAGAAATATGCTATAAATGAATATACACAAATTTTAATATAAATATATTATTTCACAAAGAAAATTTGGCTTATTTTTAATAAAGATTTATATGGATTACTTTAAAAATGTGTGCTAGAAATGCAAATAAAACACAATTAATTTCTAGACACGTATTCTATTTTTAAAATCTGAAAATCATTAATTTTGTTTTGCTAATACATATTGATCATCCAATATTGAAAGTCAATGTTAAAAATTAATTATTATCACGTGGTCTTGTACAATCAATCTTCGTCTACTCCTGAAAAGAGTTAAGACGGAAGCGTACACTCCCGCTTTCATTTCCCTTCCTTCGGTGTGTTCTTTTACTTTTCCCATCTGTGGTACTGATGGTTTGAGCTTTCTAGTGACTAACACTGCCATCTATCGATAAAATTATAAACAAAACCATTCGATGTTCTGAATATTTAATTTTTTCTCCCTTTCGTGATTATTGAAACGTAAGTAATAATTAGTATTATATAAATAGACAACTATTAATTCTGAAAATTCTAAAAGCAAAAAAAAAAAATCTTTTGAATAATTTTATTTAGAATTTAGTAAGTCTAAAAGGCTACTCTTTTTCCAAAAAAAAATAATCAGATCATGACTGTTTGGGATAGCCGCACGCATTTAAAATGCCCTGTTTAAATACATGAAACTCAATATTATGAGCTAAAATAGTCCAATACTGTATCCATATTTTCTAAAAATAATAATTAAATCTAAAGAACCAGTCTTCAACCTCAATCACTGATCCATTTTCGCCATTTTTTGTCTCCTATAAATGCTTATGACTTCTAGATACATCATAGATAATTGCCTAAACCAAATCATACCAAATTGATTGTAAAAATCTATTGATCTAAATCTATTGTTGATTTTTTTAGCAAAGCAATACAAAAAGAATGTATTCTTTTATATAAAATATATAAATAGAATGCATAAAATATTTTTGAAAATGTATGCCACTTCTAGGTAATATAAATGACTCAAATTCTGCAACAAAAAGAAATTATTAAATAATAATTTTCACATATATACCTGTGCACGCAGAATATTTCTTTTTGTTTCTTTTCTTTTCTTCTTTTTTTTACCCTTCTTTTTTCTTTTTCTTTTCTTTTCTTTTTTTGAAATTATTCGTTAAAAGTTATTTATCCGCCTAGCTGTAAAAATTTGTAATACAAACGCCAAGTCTCGCCGCAGGTGTTTCGCGGAGGTGGGGTTAAACCCAATAATGGTTGGATTTTCCTTCGGTAACCATGTGAGTGACAGTCGCAGATTCTCCCCCCCCCCCTTTCCCACCCATTCCTTTTCTTCCTCTCGACTCCTGCTCCCTTATAATTGTCCAATAGCTGGATTTCTTCAAGTTTCTTAAATTGGCTATGTTTCTAAGCTTTGAATTTATCAAAATTGCATAAAATTGCTGAGTATCACCCAATTGTTTATTTTTGAATGCATAATAAAAAATAGTTTAACAACCTCAGAAAACAATGCATTCCTGTAACAGATGTTTCATCAATCTTTAAAAGTTTAAATACATATTTAAAAAAAATCCAAGGTACAACAAATTAAAAAAAATAGCAATATTTCAAATTTTGATTAAAATTTTTTATTACAACCAACAATATATGCAAAGTCGACATTCTATAGCATGCCTACATATTTTTCAAATTATGAAATATAAGAATTATTTGAAATAAATACATTTTCTTTAACATTTTACACGATTCGGATATACCAAGTGCTATCGGAACTATGTTATCAAAGTAATATAAAAGAAGATTATGATAAGACTATTTTTTAAAAAAGATATGGATTCTACGGAAATACAAATGTCGTTTAGAAAAAATATTAAAGGAGTGTTATTAAAAAGATGTAAAAGAAATTAAATTTCTGCAAAAGAAAGCAAAAGCATTTCTTGTCAAGGAAAACAAACTGAAACTGTATATTGCATCAAGAAAGGATAAAATTTTGTTTTGAATTGATCTTAATTTTATTTCATGAAAAGGCATGCATTTCATACTTGTCGATTTATTATTTCGGATTAAATAGGGTCCCTAGGAAATGTGTAATATATTAATCGTTCCATTTTTGCTTAAAAATGATCAGTCATTCTATAGAATGCTGGATTTCAAGTTTTGTCCGCAACATACGTATATGTGACGATTCGTTTTTGCAAAAACTTTTTACAGAAAAATTTTCGTAGTTTAAAGTGATTTCATTTCGAGTTCCTTTTATTTGGAACGACTATCTTAAAGTACACACTTAGTTCACTTAGTTTGGCCTGCAGTGCAAATTCCTTTAAATGACCTAATGACAATTTCAGATTCTGTGTTGTATTCCATCAAGGCGGGAATGAATTTTTTATTTCCGCTTTTGCTGCAAGATGCACTGCTTTTTCATGCTGCTCACAAGGGCACAGTTTTTTTCTACATGTGATTGACATGCGTCATAAATCCCTATCAGAATCTTATTAA
>JAPMOR010090771.1:145310-186932 GCA_026543865.1 Argiope aurantia | reverse complement strand
ATATATATATATATATAGTAGGACTGTATATACATATATGTACAATGGCTCAAAAAATTGAGAGTACAACTTACTTTTACTTTTACTTGATAAATGCGACTACCAAAATAAATAAAACATATTACCGGGAAGTACAAACATGTTTTTATTTTTACACATAACAAATGATTTATTTTAGAGTAAAAATAAAGAAAAATCAACGGAAAGTTTTTAAATTGAAAAGTTTTAGAAGTATTTTAAGTAAACATACGCGGAATTTTGCCTCAAATAATTGAGAATACACCAATGAAATTTTTGCAATATCACGCATAGAAACAAAGTGTCACTATTAAATTACATGTGGTTTGGGTCGTATAATGGCCTCTAAACGTCATGGTACCGATTCGACTAATTTTTGGTGGTCTCTGAAGATATTTTACCCCATTATTCTTGCAGCACTGGTTTTAAATTGGTTTTGTTTTTAATTTTGTGTGTTTGAACCACTTTTTCGAGTATGACCCATAAATATTCAACGGCATTGATGTCGGGGTACTGTGGTGGTGTGTGTAACTGCTATTTACAATGAAAAAGACACCACATTTTGACGTTACGTGCATTCTGTTTGGGGTCGTTGTCCTGCTGGAAAATAGAATATCCATCTAAATCCAAATTTTTAACACCTTCCTTTAGATTGCTGCTACCATATGGTTCATCCAACTTATTGCAGAAACTTTTCAAATCATATAGAGAAGTGTAAGTAATAAAACTGCGCTAAATGCCATTATACAAGTTGGATATCAAAGTCGCATTGTTAGAGAGAAAACGTTCATCAGCTTGCAAATTCAGAAAAAGCATTTGAAGTTTGCAAAAACTCATCAGTTGAGGACCAATAACCTTTGGAAGAAAGTTATATTTAGTAATGAAAGAAAACTCAACATTTTTGGCAGTGACAACCATCTTACTGTATGGAGAAAGCCTAATACTGATTTGGATCCAAAAAATTTACGTCCTACAGTTAAACATGATGGTGACTCCGTCATGATTTGAGGTTACATGGCTTCATCCGGGCTAGGAATTGTCCTACTGGAAATTTCATTTTCCAGTAGGACAACGACCCCAAATAGAATGCACGTAACGTCAAAATGTGGTGTCTTTTTCATTGTAATAGCAGTTACACACACCACCACAGTACCCCGACATCAATGTCTTTGAATATTTGTGGGCCATACTCGAAAAAGTGGTTCAAATACACAACATTAAAAGCAAAACCAATTTAAAACCAGTGCTGCAAGAATAATGGGGTAAAATATCTTCAGAGACCACCAAAAATTAGTCGAATCGGTACCATGACGTTTAGAGGCCATTATACGACCCAAACCACATGCAATTTAATAGTGACACTTTGTTTCTATGCGTGATATTGCAAAAATTTCATTGGTGTATTCACCATTTTTTGAGGCAAAATTCTGCTTATGTTTATTTAAAATACTTCTGAAACTTTTCAATTTAGAAGTTTTTTGTTGATTTTTCTTTATTTTTACTCTAATCTAAACCATTTGTTATGTGTAAAAATAAAAACATGTTTGCACTTCCCTGTAATGTGTTATTTATATTGAAAGTCGGATTTATCATGTAAAAGTAAGGTGTACTCTCAATTTTTTGAGCCATTGTATATGCATACATATATAAAAAAGTATGCGTAGACTTGTTTGAACTCTTCATAATTAAAATAAAAGATTTAAAAAAAACTGTAGTAAAGGCAAATACAGATACAATCCTGAAATAAACAAAGTCATTATAGTTTCATATTTCTATATAAAAGACTGAATAGAATTCGATCAAACTCTGCATACTTATCACTAATGATTATTATTTAAAAAAAAATGCGGTCGACTCTTCAAAATGCAAAATTAAATTAAAACATTCAATCAGTTAGAAATAACCAAAATATTTTAGCACTTTTCAGCAATAACTTCGAATCAAATTATTCCAGAAGAAATACTTTAAAACCATTTTAGACTTTAAAAAAAATACCGTTCAAATGATAACAGTTTCATTTAATTTTTAATTAAGTAATTTTTTCTTCAATTTTAAATAATTTTTCGAAATTAATTGATGATTAATTAGATGCAGACGATTTTTAAATGAAGAAATTTATAGAAACTCGTTGCTAAGCTACAATCAGACTTGGATAAACTTTATCTTTATTTTTTAAATTATTTTTATTTAATTTTAAAAATATTTTTTGGTAACATTCTTTATTTCCTTACAATATATTTTTTTTATTTGAATCAAATTTTCAAAATTAGTGTTGAGCGCAATTTGAAACAATATTTTTTAATGTTGGAAAACAAGTATGCACATAAAGAATTGTTGCCATCATTTAATTATTAATCCTTTTAGAAGTCAATGATTAAAAATTTATATGCAAAACAACTACTATTTTCCCTTTTTTTATTAATTGAAAATGAACTATTTAATTTATTGTTTCAGAACTCATTAAAACTTTATTATCCTTCAGTATTTGTGAACAAAATTTGAAATATTTTCATAACAAATAGTAACAACTTATTGGTGGATAGAAACAGAAATAGGATAACAAATAATAAATTAGTTGAAGGCTAAATTACACTGGTGCATTGCAATTGGTTGGAAATTTTTTATTATTGTACTATATTTTTCTACTAGTTCCCTACTGGAAACATTTTCCCTCTCTTTTGACTCGTTTACCCTTTTATAAGTTTCAGGTTTATAGAGAGAAATTATGCAAAGATAGCTAGAAATTCATTAACCAAATGATATAAAATTTTTTTTTAATCTTATGATTTTTTATTTACTTTATTTCATATTCGTTTTCAAAATTATATTAACTCTAGTTGATTTTCCCCATTAAATGAACATAATCTTATTCCTTTTATTGTCTTTATATCAAATCAATTAACAAAATTATATTATATCAAAATATATTTTAGAATTTGCACAGTCAATATTATTATTAAATTAAACTATGAAGATAAGCGTCTAAAACATTTGTCGATATGTTTCAAGAAATGACACTGATATCTAGCAATACACTTTTTTTTTCTAATAAGAACATATATAATAAGCAGTAATTTGTTTCTTTTATTTATGTAATTTGACATTTATGTACTAGTTGACACAATATTTATAGCATATTAATTTCTAGTAATGAAAAAAATTCGATCAAAAGATATATTGTAGGTATTCATTCTTTAATTTTAGACTATAATTGTTTAGATATACAGGTGCATCTGTAATGGTTAAATTTATCAAACGATGAATTTTTCCATCAATAATTTTGTCCTTGGATCTTATATTCTGATAGAGAATAGGATGGATGAACTAGAGCTTCGAAATTTCTCTCTCCTATATTTTCCCTTGAACTGCAAAAATAACGTACGAAATAGAATTTCATAAAAGATTCTGGTTTTTGGATTATAAATCATTTGGTTTTACTATAATTTATTGTTTTCAGATTTAATTTAAATTAATAGCATCTTTATGTACTCTATTTCTCTTTAGATAGCCAGTGTTTGGCTTCATGTTTCACCAATGTCATGCTCCTCTGCCGTAGAATTTTACTCCATCGATGCGACACTCGATCGATTTATTAAAAAGAAAAAGAAATAAAAAAACATGGTACCACCCATTAAATCTCAACCGTAACGGTACAATTTAATCAACAACGCAATATCTGCCGCGTAACGGCAAGCGTTTTGAAATTTTAATTTAATTTAATGAAATTTTTCGAATGTTTTAAGTATTTTAATGGGTTAAGAAAAGTTCATCTTCAATCTAGAAATGCCAGAAATAAAGATTAAGCATGTTGTTTCCTTCAGTAGCGAGGATAAGGTACGACGCTTTTCTATCGAACGTCGATATCAAGCATAATGAGACGCTTTCGTTTCTGTTTCTCTAATGAGTGTATTTGAAAACATCTGTTTTACATAAGTAAAAAAAGGATTCTTTTGGATTATGTAAAGTGAAATCGCTTTGTATTTATGTTTTAATCTGCATTTGCATGAAATCTTGGATTTCTTCTATATTCCTTAGTTTGGATTTATCAATAACGAACATTTTCGCATATAAATGATTTTTTTTTTCAAATTCTTTTTTATTTGCTTAAAAAGGATTATGGATTAAATTTGCATCATAGATTAATTTTTAAAACAATTTTGCTTGCATGTAATTATTTTTTTTTATATTTTTTGTTAAAATTCAAAATATTGATTTTTTTTAAATATAAAGGATTTATGCATTGTTTAAAGATGCAGTTACTTTCCGCTTTAATTTAGCTTATTTTTTTATTTAATTTTAATGCATTGTTTTTAAATAATCATTTATATTTTTTTGGTTATATATTTTTATTTTGCTTTTGCAATTCTGAATTACTATATTTACTTTTAATTTCTTATAATATTTTACTTATTTTAACCATATTTTTATTGCAGATATAAAGTTATTTTTTTCTATCACTCATGCTGATAATCTTCTGTATTTTGATTGTTAAAACAATTTTTTATATATATTTTTAATATTTACAAAGCATCTAAACCATTCCATATAGTTCTCAATTAATATTGAATTTAATAATTTCAAAATATTTTTGAAAAAGTAAACCAGTTTTATTTCTAAATAAAATGCTGTTATATTTTATTTAATTCTATGATTTGATTTCTTTTGTTTGTATTTTACAAGCTGCTTTATAGAAGAGTTGATTTTATTTATAAATCTACTTTGATAAATGTTCAGATTACCTTTTTTCACATTTTCTTTAATTGAATTTATAATAACTTAACTTGTTTCTATATATGGACAGAACACAGTTTGAGAAAAAAAAAATTACTTATGACTTTTTTTAAATAGGAGCCTTTTGAATTATTAATTTTAAGAACATAAATAATTTCTAATAAAGTTATCCTATTTTTTTGAAAATAGTGTCTTAAAATATTACATATATTATGTCTATAATTAGTCTCCAATTTTATTGCAATTATTTAAAATACTTGTAGATTATGTCCGAGGAAAAAATACTTCAAGAAATAAATTAAATTTAGGTTGAAATTCTAAAGTGTTTTTTTAAAAATTATTTTTACTTTTTAAAATGGTTCAGCAATAGTTAGGATCCTGGCTTACCAACATCCACTATTAAAAAAACAAACAAACAAATCAAACTGTATTTAAAAATGTTAAGTTTTTATTGGAACGTAGAAGCATTTACATATAATGTTCAGTTGTATGAAGATTTATTTGGATTTTATTGTATCTATGTGTAAAAAAGTCAAGTTGATTGTACTACATCAAATATGTATCTGGGATTGTTTCTTCGTATTTATTTTAGCATTATAATAAAGGATGCAGAAAAATATTGTTTGCCATGTTATCTGAATTTTTGAAATTGAACTGTTTCTTTTTAGATTCATAAAGCAGAAAATATATTAAAGGCTGAAACTTACAGGAAGTGGAAATGTGCAACTCCAGGTGAAAAATCTGCTAGTATTGTTTTACAGTTTGAGAAAGCTACTCAAATTCACTCCATTGATATTGGAAATGAAAGTTCTGCTTTTGTTGAAGTATTGGTTGGCCGATCATCTGATACTGTTAATGATTACCAAGTAAGAATTTTTTACATTTAACATTTTATTACTTCACAGTTGTTTATATTGCTTCTCTAGTCCATATGGTACATTTTCATTTCATATGATGTATGAAAATTTATAGGTACATTTCAAAATTATGTAATATATTTGTTAATAATCATGCAAAGATGTTACAAAATAGAAATAAGATGTTTTGATTAGATTCAATATTGTAACGGGAATAAGTGGCACACATCCCCCTACTTTATCAGTCACTTTACAACTGTCTAACATATAAAGTTATAAATGATCAAATTTATTACAAGAGCCCTTTATTCTCTGTAGTATTTCTGTATGACTATTGCCTTCACATCATGAATTTGGAGACATTTGAAAATTAATAGTTGTTACACAAGTTGGGTCAGTTCTTTGCATTAAGTATTTATTAAAATTTAAATTTGAATCAGTAAGAATAATGTGCAAAAAAAAAATGCTTATCATTTTTTAATATAATTTTAAAAAATTTTAAAATTAATATTGACTAATATAAAAATTAAAAAAATTGTATGTAAATCTTGCATATTTTATATTTGCCTGATTTTATGTATTTTTATGAATTTTTTAAATTGGAAAATATAAATGTTTTATTATTTTTTATTTTAAAATTCTCAATTTGTGTTGATATATGGCCGTTATTGGTGCCTTTTGTAATTCTTATAGGTTTTATTGGTTGCTTCATCTTTTATGAGTCCATTAGAAAGTCGAAATGAGACTCATACTAATAGAGTTAGAATGTTTGGATCAGATAAACTGTCTCAGAATCTTAAAGATGAAAAATGGGACTGTGTTCAAGTAGTTTGTACACAGCCTTTTAATAAAGTGAGTAAAAAAACTGATGAAAAGTCTTAATGGTATATTGTGTTTCGTAGTTGATATATATATATATATATATATATTTAAAGAGAAGTGTATTGACATTTTTTTCTTTAACTTGACAAGTCCTGATATAAAATACAATTTTTCCATCAATAAGGCAGAATTTTTAACTTTTTCTTTGTACTAAGACACTAAATAACAATTCTTGAAAATTCTTTCATATTTCATTTTAACTGAAATGCCTCTAAAGAAATTGTTAAATCAATAAAATAAATTTATTTACAAAAACATTTTTATAAATATCTTCCATTGAAAGTAATGATTTTAAAAAAAAAGAATTTTAATTTCTTTAGAATGACAGAAATTAATCAATTCAGAGCTATTTTTGGAACTAATAAGGTTAATGTTAAGGTTAATTGAAACATATTAATCTGATGTATCAAATCGTACATTTCCTCTTATTGTTAAGCATTTCAAAAATTGTATAATTGAAGGTTTTTTATAATGTCATACGTTTTAATATGCCTTTTATAATTAAATGATGATTTCATTTAATTACATAAGAATATCTTTTTTTTATATTTTACATTAGGGAAATTTTTTGTATTAAATTCATATATTTCATGGAGAAGATTTATTCCATTTTTTAATTTGAATATATTTTGTGCGTTTGCTTATCATTTAAGTATTATTTGTTGACTTAAGTAGATAAATTTGTGATTTGGGGAATGTAAACTGTTTTATATTTCTTCATATAGAATATACAGTATGGGTTATCTTTTATAAAATTTCACTCACCTCCTGAAAAAAATGAGGATAAACCAGCTGAAAATGAAACCAAAAATGTAAGTTAGGTTGAAACATCATTAAATGTTTTTTTAATTTGCAATTTTTTATAATTTTTTTTAATATTGTGATGAAAATGTTTTATATCTATTCCATACTTATTGAGAAGCATGGATTGAAATTGAATTACTGATTTATTATATATTATGTATTTAAAATATTAAGAATTTTTTTTCCAGTTTTTTTTTATTTATAAAGAATTTTTTATTTTATGTGTGTTGTAGATACTAAAATATTTTGCAATATCTAGATAATTCAAAATAATTAATTTTATAAATTGGAGAATTTGTTCTGTCAGAAAAAAAATGTTTTTTTTTTGGTGATGATAGGATTTACTTTTATTTATACCAACAGTATAACATTTGTAAATAAATTCTTTGTTGAAAAATGTAAGATAATTTCTTAGTTTATATTTAATGAAGAATTATCTCAAAATATACTTTAATTATTATTAAATCTTTCTATTAACATAAGGAATTCGAAAATTTTCTTGTTAATAAAATTTTATTTGTTGCTAACATTCATCACTTTGAAAAGAATAAGGATGATGTTAAGATTTGGTGATTTGTTGCTATGATTTCATAGTTTTTGTCAAAGGTTTGTTTAATAAAAAAAAAACCTAAATTGAATTTTGCCATTAATATATTTATATTAAAATTATTTCAAAAGCAAAAAAAAAAAAAAAAAAAAAAAAAAAACGGCATTTTTTTTGTATTAACATTTTTTTTTGTATTTTTTATTGTATTTTGCATTTAAATTTTTTAAATCTAAAATTAGCTTATTCGACCTACTAACCACTAGTTTTATAATATGGGTTTCATTATGTATTTTTAAATTTATACTTGGCAGCATCAAAAATAGAAGAATCAAAATGTAATCGAATTATCAAGAAAGATGTTTGATTTTACTTATTAATTTTTGAAACGAACATTATCATGAAATCGTTAAAAAATAATTTAAAAGGGATTTTTTACATAAATATTAAAAAAGATAAAGCATTTAAGTATCAAAAGATAAATATTTTTTAGTTATATCCTTTTTTCTCGAAAATGAAGTTAAAAGCAGATTTCAAAATGATGACACTATAACTTAAAAATTCAGCTTATAGATGATATGCAGCAATTGTAAGGGTTTTTAGGTGTTTGAGAAAACATTAAATTCTTAGACAAAGGAAAAAAAGTATCAATGTAGTGTATTCAGTTTGGTTACAGAAATGAAATACTATCTTATAAATTTAACATTGGGTATTTGCAAGTTACTAAAGGAATCTTATGTCTTAAAAAGCTTTTTTTATTTTTTTATTATTTTAATAAATTTGTAAATTTTGTAGATAAAAGAATTTTTTAAAAAGAATTCATTGTCAATCTATATAATATATTGATTTTTTAAACTAATCATCGAGACAAAATTGGTATTCCTCCAGAAATTTTAAAATGCTAAAATATGAAGAAAGGGAAAAATAATTAATACATTTTTTTTCTAAAACTTGTTGTAGCTACTGTGTTTTTATAAATGATTATGTTTTTATCAACTTCCCAAAATATTGCTCCATTCCAATTAAATTAGCTTAATGAAATTAGCCTTATACATTGCTGTCATTAATGGAATGATTGTATAATTATTTCAGGCTACTGTAAAATTTGGTGCCTTTAGGATTAAATATGAAGATGAGGATGAAGATAATTCTCCACTTATTAGTTCTTGGCAAGAACGAAAGAATAGGAAGTTAGACAGTTCAATAAGTAAGTAAGATCTTACTTTTTCAAAGCATTTTTATTGTTAGTTATTGAATTTATAAATTTCACTTTTTTTTATTTATGCTTTATTTGTGTATTTTTGATATTACTGCTTAATAAGCTTTTTGTTGAAAATTCAAAACTTTGAAGCCTATATTTTGCATAAAGACTCTTTTTAGTGTGTTAATACTAATAATATCAATAGTGATTTAATTCTAACAATTTTTGTGTAGAAATTAAATTAAAAAATTTTGGAACAGAAAGCTATTTATTATTTACTCTAGTTATTCATTTATCATTCATTACCTATTGTGAACTGATTGAAATATTATGAAATTACTCGCTGCTGTTTGATGATCAATTTTCATATATTTAATAAATATGCAAGGGAGTATTTTGTTGTTGTTGTAGAATGAATTAAAAGCAGTTTAAAAGACGTATCCAATTCAACTTTTAATTCATTTCTTGCATTTTTTGATTCTGTTTTTATTCAAAACTGTTACTATTTTTATTGAAAACTATTATTACTTTTATTCAAACTCTAAAAAAGGCAGCATTTCTGTTGCCATCATGTTTCTGTATGTAGTATGTATTTATTTAAAATAGGACCTCTGAAAAGGAAGACAGCTTTTCAAGTAGAGAAGTGGCGAATTGTGTGAAGGTTATTGTTTAAGCTCTTGGGAAATCATGTTTTCATTTTGTGCAAAACATTTTATTTCAAGAGCTTTAGCAATTTCTCTTTTTCTTCTCAGTCCATTTGACCAGTTTTCAGTGATGGATAGTTCAATGTTGGATCCAAGTACTGTTAGAGATGTTTAATGTATAAGCTCTTGGGAAATGATGTTGTTGTTCTTACTAACATTTTTTCTTGAGAGCTCATATATTGAACTTCCTCTACTTCTTTTTCAAGAAAACTTGCTGGCAGCTGTGCATTTCTAAGGAAGTACCGAAAGCATCGTAAAGTGACCAAAATATAGATAAGTGGTATAAAGTATGGATTTCATAAGATTAACTTCTTTTCATTTTTTAATTTTATTTTAATATTTTTCTTGTGAGATTGTAAAATGTTAAATTGTCAGTGTATGTATACTGTATATTTTATCATTGTACTGATTTATGTATTTGGATTTTAGATTTGTAGTTATATATAAAACCTTCAATCAGAATTTAAAGTATGTGAATCCATTTGATCTATAAGTTTTTGTTTTTGTATATAAGTGAAATAATGAAGAGAGTTTTAAATTCTGTAGGATAAAATATATTTAATATTTTTATTCTAGAATATATCTGACAAAGTAGTGATTTATGTAGTTTATAACATACTAGTATAACATGTTATTTATTATTAAGTTAATTCCTTTTTAAAACATGTTTTAAATGACAGTTTTTACATTATTTCTATGTGTAAAAAAAAAAAAAAAATCCAAGAAACTATTTATTTACTTTATATTATATTTTAAAAAATAAATGCATATTGTGCAAAGATTTGCTAGACAGAAATATATGATCTTTTAAAATGATATGAAAATTTGAATTCTATTTTCTGCTTTTTTAATTTGATGAGTTAAGTATTCTTTTATTTTAAAATCTTAGAATCTAATATTCCATATTTATAGACAGCAGTTCTGAATTGAGAAATCAAAAATTGTAAATGTAATCTTTTTGCTGTCTTAAGATGGAATTTTCTCACTTTTTTTAGGGTGTTAAAATCAAATAATTACATTACCCCTTTGCATCTATATAGTTTTGTTACACCTCTTAACTAGTTTGACTGTTTCAGTATTAAGTGCTGTTATTTATCATCTGGTAACAGTTTGAACATGTCTTAGGGTTTCAATGATTCAGTTTCTATTTGCATTTTTCAACATGATTGGCTTTAGAGTGTAAAAACACTTCATTAAATGATGCTTGTAGATTAAATGGAGTGCTGATGAACAGTGTCAATTGACATATAATAAAGCCACCTTGATTATAAAGCGATGACAGATGCAACCTTGGGGATCAACCAAGTTTTTGAAATTTAAAACAGCTTGTAAAGATGGATTAAATGCCATTGAAACATCTTTGGTACACATTTTTCCAATAACTTAATTTTTTTAATCTTATTGTGTCGGTCAGTTGTATGGATTAGACATATAGTGAACAATAAGATAAAGTTTGAAGTATGCTGATATTTTCATTGTAACAACTAAAAAACAATCATTCTTTCATATATATAAAGGAGAGGGAAATTAAATATATATTGTTTTGGAAATATTTTAGAATGCATAGATCAATTTAATATTGTTTTGCTTTTATTTACTAGATAGATCTTATTTTGTTGGCTATTTTTTTTTTACTGTTTCATATATTAAACTTGAAACTATGAAATATATTAATTTATGATATAAATTCTTTTGTATAAAAATGTTCTTTGTTATTCAACCTATACACTATGTTATTCAACCTATACAACCTATACATTGATTGTTTTTCATCATTTGGAATCATGCTTTTCATCATTTTTGGCTTTTTATAATGTTGTGTATCTGTATAATTTATGAATTTGTGTGTAAATTAAGTAATTTATGAATTTATTATAAATTGTGAATTTGTGTGCTTTTTATTAAGAATTTTTCTAATTTTTGCAACAAATTTTAAATTGCAATTTTAATGTGAAAAGATTGAATTTTGCATGTTTTCCTTTGTTTGTAAATTATGTGTGTTAGATTGCAGTTTATGAATAATTTTTCTTATTTTTGAATAAATTAATGATTTAAATTTTATTTGATGCTTTTCTTTATAATGTTGTGTATCTGTATAATTTATGAATTTGTATGTAAATTAAGGAATTTATGAATTTATTGAAAATGAGTAATTTTTATGATTAATTTTTCCAACTTGAAATTGTATGTAGATTCAGCCATGGGAGTTTTAAGTATAAGCTCTAGGGTAATGATGTTGGTCAATTAACAAACATCATGTCTTGAGGGCTTATACATAGACTTCTCACATACATCTGATACTTGTGAGATGACTTCTAATTTTGGGAAATTCAATAATTGTTTCATATTTTAATACATTTTTATCATTCGTGAAAAGTTCAGGAGAGTTCGTATCAGGAGAAAGCTATCAATTCAGCGTTTCCTTCCAGCTGATGCAGTAATGGTTGAAAGTCCATGCAAAAGCTCTTGGGAAATGATGTTTTATACAATCAAACATCATGTCTTGAGGGTTTATGCATTGAAATTTCTTTTCATCTGTGGATTCTACCAAAGGATATGTATATCTTCTATCTATGTGTGTTTTCATATAGTGTTTGAATTTTTTCCCCACTGTTCAAAGCAGTTTTAAAATTATTCTTTTGAATCTTCTATCCCATTTTTAAAAGTATTCATTTTATTTGTTAGCTCATAGTGATGAAGCATTATCTTATGCAGCAGCACTTCTTAATCCCAATTATTCTGTGCGAACACCTCAACAGGTAACTTCTTAATGGCCAATATCCAATTTTTTTCTTTGTTTTATAGTTTATAATCGTAATAAATCTTTTAAACATTTTTTTACTTAACAGAAAAATATTAAATGTGCTAATATATCTAAAAGTTTTTTAACTGCAACAATATATATTTTTTTCAAAATGTATGCAAGTTTTTATTATTTTCTGCATCAATTTTACTATAATTCAATACATTTGAATGCATGAATTTTTATTTGTAACTTATATGACTTTTTAGATATAGATTGTTTGCATTCATACTCTTTAATTTCAATAGTAGTATACACACATTTTCTTTCAATTTAAATTTTTTAAGTGGAAACTGAAATTTTTAGTTTTTAAATTCATAAAATACTTGATTTTATTATCAATGAAAAAGTTTTGTTATTTCAACAATAAATATTTGTATCAGTTTCAGCATTGCAATTCTTTTTTGAATTATTGCAGAATGTTTGTAACTTGATTTTGATTCAATACCATATTTTCAATTAATTTGGAATGTAGCATTTCCTTGAAAAAGTATAGTCAGATCTGTTTTATCTGTCTGTGTACAGTATGTTTTTATACCAGTATATTGGATTTTTTAAGTTAAAAAATAAATTATATTTTGATTGAAGATTGATCTGTTTCTCTTGATATTTTTTTTGTTTATATGTTAATATATTGCTTTATTATTTGTGTTTATTCCTTTAATTTCTTTTTTGTAGATGATCTAATTAATTTAAATAATTTTCGCAATGAGTTTGAATGTTGTCTTTCAGAATAATACTCAGAAGCGAAAGCTTGATTCTACGAAAGATGATGAACCCCCAGCTAAAAAGGAAACAACCACAAATGGTGCTAATAAGGAAAAGCTAAGTTGTAAGGATGTTGAGGCTTCAAAAAAAGATTCAGCTGTCCCATCAGTTAAGAATACAGTGGTTGCCAAGAATAATAATCAGAGAACTTTAAATCTGAGTACAAATAAAGACAATCCATCTACTTCTAATAACAAACAAGGTTAGATTAATAAAAATAATTTATTTGAATGTTAAAAATATTGTATCTGTATTTTTCATTTTTAATCCATTTCATTATTAATTTTTAAAAATGATTTTCTTTAAAAAATGCTCTGAATAAATATTTTTTTTTTGTATAGAAATATTCAAGTAAATGCATTTTAATGGCTATTGATTTAATTGTAATAGTAATTATTTTAAATATCTTCTTTCTTAATTATGCCTCTTATTGATAGAATCTTTGTGACAAGTTTAATTCTTAATGTTAGATTCATTATTTTTTTAATTTTCTCGAGTATGAAATCTGAATTGGCTTTGTTAGAAATGTTTATTTTTTGAATAAAATCTAAACAGTCCACTGTGCATTTTGCAATGCATTAGCTACATGTAAATTGTTTCGAAAATGTCCTAAAAATCCAGGCCTGGTGCAGTGGATATATGGTGAACAGAGTTCAGCAGGTTCAGTAATAAATAAGGATGCTTTATTCATTACAAACATACAGCTGAAACACATAGTATACATTAAAGCACTCTTGCAATAGAAAGTAACAAATCTAATAAACAACCATAACAGCTCATTGTGCTCTGAGAGAACTCGTAGGAGAGAACTCGCTATTCATGCCTCACAATCATCTGCTATTCTCCATAAACTGAGTAAATGACTGCCTCTCAGCGTTTTATAGTTTCTGAGATAAGGTGCAGAAGCTTGTTGAATGATTAGCATAACTCATGTTCTAATGGAGCTATTGAGGATTGTTAAGATTCTTGTTGTTTCTGGGATCTTGTGATTTCGCTACCAAACGGCCTCCAATTGATTTGGCATCATTTCATCATCTGTTAGAGCTATTTGGTAAACTATTTTATTTATTAGGAGATTTACTGCATTGGGAGGCAACGATACTAATTTCAAACAATATTAGTACACATTGGACTGAAAAATCAGGACTGAGAATCTAGGAGAAATTAATGATTGCAAATAATATTTGTGTAAATAAGTCACATGTAACTGCACTGTGTACACTTTAATTCAACATAATTATCTTTTAAAAAAACTATTTTTTAGGGTGGAAATTTATGGAATTATTTGAATCCATAATTAGTACTTTTTTACAGGAGTAATTTTTTGGGTGATGTGTTATTTTGTGCCAATATTTATATCTATACTTTCAAGCAATTAAAACTTTTATTTCACGATTCATTTGGATTTGTCCTTTTCTCGATTTTTCATTTCATCATTTTCATTGAATATCTGAAACTTTTAAAAAATAATTCTGCCTAATTATTGAAATCTTTGGTATTGATGTAGCCAAAACATTATTTTTACATATTTCATTTCATAAGATGTAGAAAAAAAAAAGTAGTCAATTAAAAAAAAAAACCCAAATTTTTTTAAAATCTTGCATAAGCTGATATACAAATGCCTTCCTTCAATTTGCATCTGGGAGGTGTTTTTTTTCTTTCCACCCCATTTTTATTTATTTTTTATTTGTTTTGAATAAGTAATTACAATGTTTTATGGTATTTTCGTTAATATGATTTTAATGGAATATTTTAAACAATAATTTTCTTTAAGTTCATGTTGTATGTGGAATTACATGATTTGATACTATTAAAAATATTGAAAGTGTAAAAAACAAAACAAAGCCTTTATATAAGGAAATGTTTTGAATATTCTAATTAGCAGTTAATAAGCATGAAACTTATTTGAATGAATAATAAATTTGTTTATGATTTTGTGCTTTTAAGGGGCATCTTTGTCATTGCTTGGATTTCCTCCCCCTTTTTTGTTCTTTTTAGAGTGCAACATATGAAAATTAAAATGTTGCTCTTATTTTTGTCTTCTTTTAGGAAAGGTTCTTAAAAGGAAACCTTTTAATAAAATAATGGAAAATGTTGTTTTTGTCATCAGTGGCTTTGTGAATCCTTTAAGATCAGAAATCAGAGAAAAGGCTCTGGAGATGGGGGCAAAATATAAAGGAGACTGGGATAATACATGTACTCACCTTGTGTAAGTTAGTATTTTTTTTTTATTTTAGCGTTAAGCTAAACTGATTTCTTTTTATTATTTTAGTATGGGAATATGCATTGGTACTTCTGAATATTATCTTTCTTTATATTTTATAATATAAAAAAAATCTAAGAAAATACATGCTAATAAGAAAATTTAAAAGCAATTTGAAAATGTCATGTTATTGAATTTTTTTTTTGTATTCTTATGTTTTTTAACACTTTAAAAACTAATTGTACTGGTCAACATTGTTTGGCTTTTCAATGAAAATTTCATGAATTTTCATGTTTATTACTAATGAAAAACTTGGTTTAATTGTCAAAAACTGCATCGAAATTTTGATTGTGCTTTAGTATTTCTGAACAAGCATTTAATAATGCATTTTATGCAAAACTAACAAATAAAAAAAGTAGCTTTTGATAAAAACTTACCTGTGAACAGTTTCTTTTTAAATAGTATAGAGTATAACAACTCAAAATACTGCCAAAAAAAATACCAAAATATTACCTAAATTAAAAATACCTTAAGATAGAATACACCACCCTTTTATTGTTACCTACCAGTGGATTATCCTCACATTCCCATATTTCAAAATCATATACAATTTTTTATTAAATTTTGGCAAATTAGTAACACTTAAGAAGAAATTGCATATACATGAAAGTGGTATAAGAATATAGTTTTGAGTTTTACATTGATTAAAATAATATTTCTTGTGACTGAATTTTCTCAGAAATCATTGTTGGAAGAGGCAGAATTCTGATTAGTTTCTAATGAACTGAATATGTAATTAATTTCTATGCTTCAAAAAGTTGATAGTATTCTTTGATCTGTTTTTATTAATAATATGCAGTACTTGGTTGAATTTAGGAGGGGATGTGGAATACATACACACACAGCCAACAATGACTTATAATATTTATATTGAGTTTATTTAGGGAGGAGTGGTGGAAGAATTAGTTGAGTTCTAAATTTAGTTTTTTTTTTTTTATGTGAAAAGAAATATTTTGTGTATTTGCATGATATATGAGTTACTTTAATGAAATTTCAAATTATTACTTGTAATATTTCAAATCTTTTTTTTTTGACCTGAAATTATTTAATGATTCATTTCTTAATTGTGTGATCAAATTTTTAGTTTTATTTTATTAAGTTGATTTTAATACTTCAGGTTTGTTCTCATTTGTTTTTTAATTAAAACATGGTTTCATATTTTTTAGTATTTTTTTGAAGTTATCCATAATGCTAAGAATGTTAAAAATTTTCAATTTTTACTTTTGGTTTATTATGTATTTTGTACATATTTCATGCTGTTATAATTTTTGATAAAATCAAATCTAAGAATCTATATTAGCTAAGAAAGTTGCAGTTTTTTTTAACTTCTTAAAATTTTTTGAGTTTTGCAGGAAATAAAATAACGATATATTTATAACATATCTATGAATAGAGCATATATAAAAAATAAATATTGGGTGTAAATAAATGGTAAAATAAATATTGAAAATAATTGATAAAATAAATATTGAAATACAGTGTTTTATAATTAATCTTAGTTATTGTTGTTAAATGTTATAGGATTTTATGTGTAACTTACCTTTTTAATAAACATAATATTTTTAATAATTATAGTCATTATTTCAGAGCATTGGTGATGATAAAATGTTATGTAACAGTGAGTGTCTGAAAATTCTCTACTTCGTGTGTAATTGGAAAGACAAACTTTATTATATATCCTTAAGTAAACAGTACATTTTATTATTTGATGTTGCATGTTATAATCCTATCAATAAATTATTAAAAAAAATAATTTTTTTTACACATTCTTGTGCATATAATTCTGATTCATTAAAAATTTTAGCAGTATTTTTAACTTAAATCCTAATCTGTTTGCCATTCTGACACCATGTCTTTGTAAAGAAATTTATAGTCTTCTAATGAGGGGAAAAAAAATCTATTTAAATGGAAATTTTTACTTAAAATTTTTTTGTTTGTTTTCTTACATGCGTATGGAAGTAAATTATTTCGGGGTGATGAAAACATTATTATTTTGTTTTATTAAAAATAGCCATATCTTGCTTATGTTTTATTTATTGCAGTTGCGCATTTATAAACACTCCAAAATATATTCAAGTTAGAAGTCAAGGTGGAAGGATAGTCACTAAAGATTGGATTTTGGATTGTTATAAGAAAAAAGTACCATTAGATTGGAAATTGTAAGAATTTCATTTTTTTATGCCAAAGTTTTTTATATTATTACTCTTATTATTCAAATTTTAATTAGAAATTTATTAATGATGTAGTAGTTTCCCTATTATGAAATTAAAAAAAAATTAGATTAAATGTGAAATTTTGCTTAAAAATTTTATAGTGGATTTTGCTATACAAAATAGTGTAGTGATTCGATCTATTTATTGGAAAATTTTATTAACTGTTAAAGTTTTGTTTAATTTACCTGTTGTAAAAACAGGTCTTTTGTTAATTTGATAATTTCAAATTTTTAGAGTATTAGAAAAGCAAATTGTAGTTTTTAAAATACCCTCAAAATGAAATGAAAGTTGTGTCTTTTTATTAGTTATAATACTTTGTTGCATTTTCTCTCTTTGCCTTAATTAGAGAAAATTAGTCGCCGACTCTCAAATAAATAAAATTATTTTACTATAAGAAGAATTTTAGAGGTTGAATAATAATTCGAATAAATAGAATAAGAGGTTTGAACAATTATTTTTAATAATACTGAAAATCTGAATGTTTTATGCAGAATTATTTGTTTTTTCTAATGGGAAAGTTAAATTAATATTTATGTTTTTGTCAAAATTAGTTTGTCCTGTTTTTGGTTATTGTATATTTATTTTCATTGAATGCAGTTCTTGTTTTATAATGAATTTGTACTCATTTGAAGCAATGGTGATTTTAAAGTATTATCAATTTACTCAGAAGTTTAATTTACAGTTTAAAAATTGCTTTCCGTGGATTAAAATTTGATATATTTTGAAATTTACTCTATTATCAAATCATTAATCATTACGTTGTGTTGTATTTTTTAATGAAAAATACAAAAGAATTTCTTCAGCAGTGAAACATTTTTTGTTGACAAACCAGTTTTTCTAAAACCTAACTAAATTTTTATTTTTGAAAGTGAGAAAGAAGTTAGTATAAAGTCATTGTTTTATCAACCTTAAATTGGTTGCTTGAATGGCAATGTTTCATTTTCAAATATTTAATTAAATAACTTTAACCTGTTTTCACATTCATGTTTCCCCCTATTATAATACGATGTGTGGGACTTTGCTTTTTTCCATGAAATACAAAAAACTTGTTTTAATTTTTCCAATGCATTTTATGAATTGTAATCCTCAAGAATGGTAAATTACTCTTTTCTTGGAAATGTATTTTCAAATTTCAAATGCAAATACTGCATTTTTCTGTTCTTTTTAATTGTACTTTTATTTTTTAACTTTTTGAAGTTCAGGTTATGTACCTGCTTTTAGAATTTAGCTTGCAAGCTAATATGTTTGCTCATAAATGATGATACCTAACTAGTTAACTCCATTAGAACAATTTTGCTATGCATAATATTATTCTTTGTTTTATTGTATTATCATGTGTATGATGTGATTTAATAGGACTGAATGGTAATAATGTGGATGTCAATATTTTATTGACCAGTTAACCACTTTGAAATGGATGCATTTGGGGAAAAAAAGTGCTACAGCAGGATAGGATCTGGCAAGCACCAACTGTCCTTACAAACTGGAACATTTTCTTCCCCACTCCCTTCTAAACCTAAAGTCAATTTTATATTTCGTAATAATTTGTATAATAATTCGCATAAAAAGTATCCTTTGTATAGAAATGAAACAATATTTAAATATGTGACGATAAATATCATATTTTCAATCATGATTAAAAAATTAATTTAGATACTTGATATTTAATCTAAAAAATTAGAAAAATATATTATATTTTATGATGTTCTTTAGTATGTTAAGTATTATTCATAGTTAGATATTATATAATCATAGATTATTGTTACAAAATATGAAAACTTAAGAAAAAAATATTTACAATTAATCTGTTAAATTATTTCACAAAAATTGTAATAATTAATACTTTAATGCCATTTAAAAAGCCTCAAAATGCAGATTCATGCAGATATTACACAATTTGTATTCATCTCTCTCAAAGGGGGGGGAGAGAGAGATTGGTAGTAATCTCTCTCTCCCCCCCTTTTTTTTTTCCTTAGAGCAAACTACACATCTTTTAAATTTTTAATCATCTGTTTTACTATAAATAATTTAATATTTCATTACTATCATCAGAAAAGTGAGTAGATGATTGATTATTCATAAATTTACATACCACCTTTTGGAAAAATATGCAGTTTTATAGCCATAATTACACGAATGAAAATATAAATTATAACAGCTACTCTAAAATGAGTATGTATTTCTCTTTACATTAGCAAATACATGTTTTTCTTATATTTTCGAAAATCCAAAGATTCAGAGATATTTGCCCTCAAAGAGAAATACTAATGCATAGAACCAATATTTCAGGGGAGGGGGAAAGAAAAGGAAAAACATTAATTAGTAATGTTTTTTAATAGAAATCATGTTGTTCCAAGGCTCAATGAACCCGTACATAAATAGGTCTTTTCATGTGTTTTTAGGATGAGACCCTCGGGAGAACCCAGTTCAAATGTGCATATATTTCATTCAACCTGAAGGCATGCTGTCATTAAATATTATATATATCATGTCTTTAAAAAATTCTTAATACTTCTGTAGAATTTTTTCCATTCAGTTTGTGTATAACTTTTTATTTTTATATTTTAAAAAATACATTTTTTTTTTTAAAGATACATGCTGGGAAATTATACAATGGATGAATCCTCAAGTGAAGAAGATATTTCAGCAGGAAGCTCTGAAGAATGGTCAGATGAGGAAGAAGTGCCTGCCAAGAAGCAGAAGAGGAAAAAAGCTGCTCCTAAATTTAATGGTATTTTTTTTCTTAATTTGGTGTAGAAATATTTTCATTTTTGCAGTCATATGGATTTTTCGTGATTGCTTTTTTTAGTAGCTTTGTTAAGAGCAACTAGTCTCACTTACTTAGTGATATCATAATAATTTGTTGAGATCATAAAATTTGAGGTCAAAAAATAAATAAAAGTAATTTTTTACTTTTGTAATTGTATTGAATGTTATATTATTTTATTTATGATTAAGTAACTTAAATAAGCTGAGATATAATAATTAAATAGGTTCTTTGCAGTTTTACTTTTTTTTTTCGTTTTCTAAATTTGTTTAATGAATAATTTTTTCTCTTAATCTTTATGTATTAAAAAAAATTAAAAGTAACATTAAATTTTACGGATTATTTTTCCATTTACGAGTATTATTTCGTCTTATTTATAAATTGAAATCAATATTCTATTCATAATTACCTGATTTTAGTTACTTTGAACTTGTGGTTAGATGATTGTAAAATATAACATGAATATTCATTTTAGGGAAAAAGGTTGTGAATTTAAATTGTAATTATATATGTAGCTAACTAAAATTAAGTATATATTCAAACAAAAAAATCATAGTGTTCTTGATGCTTAAAAGTTTTCATTGCCCTTTCCCCAATGTAATACAAATGGGGATAATTTTTTGCATGGACGATGTATTCTAAAACTATATTTTTAGTGATTTAATCATTTTATCTGAATTCCATTATTCTTTCATTTCTTATTTTCATAATTATATTGTCGCAATCTTTTCTTCTTTTAAATGAATTTTTGAACCCAGAATTGTTAAGCTTGTGTGAAATTAGATTAATACAATGATATTTTATTACTTTAGCAAATTCTTCTGGATTTCCATTAGAAAACAAATAATGTGTAGTTAAAAATGTTTTTGTTTAGTATTTTTTTATGATATTTAGTATAATACCTACACAATTCCTACCATGGAGTATTAATGTAAAGTACTTGAATGTTAAATTCCCTTTTTCTTCCCTTAATATTATCTGGATTAAATCTTCATTTTTCTCATTTATGTTATAAAGGTGATTACTTAATAAATATAAGCTATATTTTTTATTACCATTTTGTACTGAAGTTAATTGTTACATGATTCTTTTTAGAGCATTTTTACTAATATTTTATTGCATTTAACATTAAAAAAAATCACTTAACTGCTGGAATCTGATCAATTAATTGGATTGCAATTATTTTTACAAAGTTTAAATGTTTCCCTTTTGTAAATTATAAATTTCTGGATCTTTACAATGAACCTTTTATGTTAGATGATTATTTTCATGTTTGAGAATTATTCTTATTCTTTTGTTTGCATTCATTACCCACTATAATCTGCATTTTTCTCAAATATATATATATATTTAAGGTAAACAGTCAGACAATGTCAAAAAAGTTGCGAAACAAAAATCTAAGTCCTCTTCTGATTCTGATGATGGTAAATCTTCTGTGCCTAAGAAGAGTGATGTGAAAAAGGTACAAAGTTTTTCACCAAAGAAGAATGTGTCTAGTTCTTCAAATAATGTTACTGATAAAGCAACAAAAGATGATAGTGAAACAGAGGACGAAGATGCCCTTAAAGATTATATGGCTGATACAGATAGAGATTCAGATTCAGGGGGAAATACAGAAGATGAAATATTGAAGTTAGTGTGATTAAATTGTATTAATAGAGTTAAATTTGAATTATTCAGCATATTTAAAGATTTTTTTTTGACTATTCTTATCATACTGATTTAATTTGCTATTTTAGACAGTCATGTTGAGTAAAATCAATGTTTTTTGTAAAATATTTTTATGAATTTCACTTATCTTAGTATCATATTTGAAATCTTAGTCGCTATTTTTGAATCTGAAAATGACTTAATATTTTATTCATACTAATAATTTTTGGTCATTAGAGTTGAAAAAGCAAATTTGAAGAAAGCTGCATTAAAAGCAAAAGAATCTTGTGAAGATGATAGTGATTCATCACTACTGCCATCAAAAGTTGATACATCTAATCTTCCTCTTCCAGAATTATCAAATATATTTAAAAGACGCCATTTTTTCCTTTATGGCGATTTCTCTTCAAATAAATACCATGATTTGCAGAGATATATTACTGCTTATAATGGGTAAGTAAATTGAATATTGTAGGATATGATAGTAGCAAATTAATGTTAGAATTTATCATGCTTAAAATTTCTGAATTTGTATGTTAATTTAGTTCTGAAAAAATTCTTTTGGCTATTAGAAAGAATATTTTGAAATATTTCTTTTATGAAATTGTATTTTAATAATATATACAAAATATACCAAAAAGTGTAACAAGTGTTTTTCTGAACTATTGCTCTTATATATTTCCAATTGCAAAGTTTCATAAAATAGCACCCAAATGGTATGAAAACACTTTGATGTCCGTAGAAATTGAAAATAGAAATGACAAAAATTAAATTTTTACGTAGTCCTCATAGCTTAAAATATTTTTTATGTAAATTTATTTTATTAATTTTTTTGCTTTAGAAACTGAATGCTCTTTTTAATACAATTTTTACATTATATAATTAATTATTTAATTAATTTATGCATTTTCTTTGATATTCTCATAATTTATAACCTAAAATGGGCATATATATATATTTGAAATCTTTATTAATATGCTTATGAATTTGCTTTTCTTGATATATGGTTTTATATTTTTAGTGTTATTGAAGATTATATGGGTGATACTGTTAAATATGTCATTACTGAATCAAAATGGGATAAGAATTTTGAAGAGGTAAGATAACAATTGAAGTTCTTATCATAAATGATTATACATCCATCTTAGTTTTTTTGAAGTATGAAAATGCCTGCTAACTCACTTATAAATTTTTTCTTTGCATTGTTTTCTTTTACCATAGTTATGTTTTCTCATAAAAGTATGTTATAAGTTATTGATTTTTTAGAAGTGGATATATTTAGTTTTGTAAAAAATTAAAATTTTCACAGAACTCTGCAAACAGGAAAAATAATTTTTTTTAATGAAACAAGACTGAACCCTTTTACAGTCGGGAATTAAAAAAAAAAGTTAGAACATGTAATTTATAAAAAGTTAAATTCCTTTTGACAGATTGTTCTTCAATTAATACCGAATGTAATGATTTATTTGCTAACAAACAAATTCATTATTTTGAGAAAATTATACTATGTTTGAGTATTATATTACTTTTGACTCTGTAGCTGTTCCACACATAACATGCATTTTTTGAAATTGCATACTTTATGAACAATACTGTTTAAAATAAAGTTAAAAAAATCTTTTTTTAATCAATTTTTTTAATTAAAAATCTTTTTTTAAATAGCTTTAAAAATCTCATTTTTGATTAAGTTTTTTTTTAAATTCAAAATTCATTCCCAGAATTTTGTAATTATAAAAAATTACAATTCATAATTATATAAACAACTGGATTTATAAAATTTTAAAAACTTCCTCAAAGAGTTGCAAATGCTAAAACTGAAAAATTATGCTTCTGAGTATAAAACATTTCAAAAATCAGTTGCATGCTTGGTATATTTTAATAGTCTTTAAGATAAGAAATTGATTAAATATATTATTTGTATTTCTTTTATATATACTAAAGATTACTCACTTATATGGCTTCTTAAAAAATATCTTTCTATTTAAAGAAATTTTAAATGGTTGTCATTTTTATATTAAAATATATGATTATCAATGTTAAGTTTCTATGAAAATAATCAAGAAGTGAAATTTATTTTGTATTCTCATGTTTTAAAAGAGAATCTTAAATAAATGTTTTATATCATAATTTAATTTTAATCTTCTTTAATTTGACTTTAGGCTCTGGAAAGCAATGAGGATCTTATATTTGTTAAACCTGAATGGATTTTCAAATGCCATGAAGCTCAAAAATTGGTACCTTATCAGCCTTACATTGTTATCCCTGATTCTTGAAGTATGCATATCATCATCTCTAAAATTTTTATTTTTGTTCACATTTCTTTTAATTCATCAAGATGAATGTATGCATTCCTGAACATTTGATGCCAAATATAATTCTTGCCTTCTGTCACCACAAAAAAGATCATGATTTTATGTTAACTTTGCACTTAAGTTCAAAAATAATGTTTTGCAACATATTTTTGTATATTTTGTAAATAAAATATTTTTAATTAATACTAAATTGTTGTGTATAATTTTTTATTTAATCATTGTTTATAAAAGTTAATGTAATGATAGAATTGTTACAGCACTGGAAAAACTAGGAAAGATGAAAAAAAAAAAAAAAAACACAGCGAATTTAAAAATCATCTATGAAATGGGGAAAATACAGGGCATTTTAGGTTTCTTATTTATTTTCATTTAAAAAATGCTGATTTCTTTTAACATTGCAAGAATGGAGATCATCATTATAGCTCTAAAAGTTAAACATCATTCTTAGAATCTCATCCCTCTTTTACTCACTTCCCTTTTCTGCATGTAACAGTCCGATTTTGAAGAATCGGAATAGCGACTACAGTTACCTAATAATTATTGGAGCTACTGAAGCTCAGCAGACATTTTAGCAGATTGTTTTATATTTGGGAAGTACAAAAAATATTTTAATGCATGTTTAAAAACTTTGCTGTTTTGAAAGCAGTACCTTTTTTAAATCCAACATATATTGAAAAACAATGCAGTGTTATGTGAAAAGCAAATTGTTGATTTGCTTCTTTATTCCAAAGCACAAATTTTCACTGCATATTCAGAAAGTGTAAAAATCCAAAAAGTGAATACAAAGAATATCTTGACTCATTTAAATTATTTCTTATTCTAATGCTTTGATGTCCGAAAAATTTCCTGATTTTTTTTTGTGACATCAGGAATACGAAATAATTACTGTATTGTCACATGGTAATGTGATTGTGGAAAGTGAATTTACTATCAGTAAGAATATGTTTGTTGAAACACTGAAAAAAAATACTTTAATTGATTTAAGAAATGTGTATAATCGTACACTTTTATCGAGGAACTTGCATGGTCCAAAATCAAGAGATTTTGCTTTAGTATACAAAATTAGTGCATATGATGTATGAAGCTTTAAAATAGCATAAAAAGTCCAGGTGAAAAGAGAGAGAGATCCAACAAAGGCAAAACAACTTTAAAAAATAAATTAGTGCAAAAAAAAAATGTCTTTTTTAATAATTTTTAAATAATTTGTATCATGATAGAATGTTATTTTGTGTTTTACTTCCATCAAAATTTGCAATTTTAAGCGACTAAATTAGAGAGTATTAGTAATATCTTTTTCCACTTTAATTTTAATATTCTAAGAAAATTTCATCCTAATTATGCTGGATTCCTGCCTTACAGGAATTGCAACTATTTTCTATCCATCTTGCATCATGAAATTGTCAAAGCAAGAAATTGCAACTTTTTTTCCTCATCAAACTAGATATAGCATCAACACATATTTTGGTTTGGAAAGATGGTCTAATCTATAAATTTCTCCAATTAGACATTAAAAGTACAAAGTCAAAATGGTTTCAGAACTATCTTAGTATAGGAACTTTTAACAGTTTTTGGAAAAATTCGAATGCGAACATAAAGTTATCTTTTTGTGGTATTCTTGAAGGCAAAGTGCTGAGCAGATTTCTCTTTTCGGTCTATATGAAGGATATTTTTGAAATTATTCATCTCCAAACAGAGTGTCTCATCTATACTGATGACATTCTGTTATACAGCAAACCTTTCATCTATTCTAAGAAACCTCCAGTTTTCTCTGGAAAAAATAATCAATAATGTAACACTTGGAAATTACAAAGTCCAACCAGAAAAATATGAGGCATTTATTTGCTCTAATATTAGTCAGTATTCTGGTTTCCACTTTAAAATTAATGGCACGGAAATCCCATATATACAAAATATTAAACTTTTAGGTATTTATTTTCTTTATAATTTGACTTTTAAGCAGCATTTTCTCTATTTGAAATAGCAAATTCTCAAAAGATTGAATGCACAGTAATCGATTACAGCCGACAACTGTGTTTGGCGATCATTTTATCTGATTAAAATAATAAATTCAACAATTAGAAGCCAGCTGGAATATGCTTTATAACTGCAAAAAGGAGTAATTTTTCGATTTAGAAAACTTTAAAAATACTTTCCGTTTCGCTACTGGTGCTAATAGGACACCAGTTCCAATTCTGGTGAAAGAAACGATCAAATACTTTTTCTACCTTTCCCAATGCTAGTTGAACATTTTCGAATTAAAAACATAGCATTCGGCCCATCAACAGCATTATTCAAACTCCTCACACCGAGACACAAAAGCCCATTCAAAAATTCTTCGAATAATGAAAATAAAATCTTCAGATGGGTCTTCTTATCCCCAAACTAGAACCATTAGAATTAACAAAATGTTTTCTTTAACCTTGATTCACTTCCTTTTCATTCCAAAAGTATTTCGGACACTGTTATCCAAAAATTATTTCAAGAGACAAACGACAGAACTAGACAAATAAAATAATTCTAGCTTCTATAATTCTATTTCATCTTAAGTCCAATAATAAAAGCTCAATTGGTATTGAAAATATCACCACAGATGAATCTATATTAATTTACAATAGTTTTACCAGCGAAGCCATCTCAAACTTGTATGCTTTTTCTAAGTTTGCCAATCAACCAAAACAATACATCCTATTAAATGACAGTTTATTCGTCTTGAAAGCCCTACAGTTTTCAAACATCCATTCCAAAATGTCATCAATCTTTTGGCATAAGAAATTTCTAGGTCATTTGCAAGATCACTTCTATCGAATTCATTTGGACACCAGATCATTTCGGCATCGCTGGAAATGAGCTTGCTGATGGTTTTTGCGGACAGCATCAGACACATATTTTTAAATGAATATCACCAAATGAAAAAATTCATGCAGCATGAAGTAGAAACATTGGAGGAATTTCAAATAATAATAAGAATTTCCCGCATCTTAATAGCATCAAACAATCATCCATTACTTCCCTGTAATAGAAAAATGAACGTCTCGTTATCTCATTTCCCAACAAAAACCATCCCAATCAAAGCAAAGCTTTCTCAGTATCATCTTATTTTCTCCACTTGTTAGCAAGATAAGAATCTGGAACACATCATTTTTCAATGCACAAAATTTGAACACAGTAACATTCTAAGAAAAGAATTTGGATGCATTCTATTTTCTTTTAACTGGAATTTTGATCTCAATAGATGCTAATAAGAAATGAAGCATAATTATGAAATTCTTTCGTCGTATCCAAAGTTAAATTCATAGATCTTTTTCATGCTTTACCCACTTTTTTTCTCTCTTCGTTTGTTAGCGGGGGGAGGGGGGCACTGTTTTTGAATATCTTGGCAACATACTAGTGGATTATTTTGAGATAAAGCAACTAAATCTCAAAAAGCATTTTTTCAAAAGCAAAAAAAAAAAAAAAAAAGAACTTTTTAAAACTAAATTGAACCAAATCATCAGTGAGTAGAAAAGATTGAGGTAAAATGCGTTTCTATTAAATTTTTGAAAAATTGATTAAAATTGCATATAGTCATTTAGAAATGAAATTTATATTACTAAAAGCTAATTTTTCAAACCTTAAGATGATGTAAAAATAATTTTTGCACAATGATTTGTTCAGAAATTATAGTAGGAAACCGTAAAACTGGGACATATAGTAAATAAAGCTTTATGTACACCATAAACAGATAGTAAGACAATTAGAATAACACAGCCTAAATTTTTGACATGGCAAAATCATGGACATGAAGTCATATTGATACTATTTATATGGGATTAAGTTTCTGGTGCCAGATTAATATATAAAATTCTAAGCTTGCTTTTCGCTATATCTGATTTAAACTAATCACAAATCTGTATTTTATTGCTATGTTTGTTAACAGATGTTTAAATCATCAAATATTTAAAAAAAATTATTAATTAACACTAACATTCCGTTCAGTTATTCATTGACGATAAACAATCAGTAATAAAAATGTTATGCCATGTATAAAGAATACAATAATTATCATCTGTACCTGATAGCAGAATTTATGCTGGCGTGAATAAGTTCAAACTTTATACAAAAAATGTTCCTTTTCATTGAAGTTGAAATCAAAATTTGGATTAGTTATAAGAAATTACAATTTTGTTTTTATTTCTAAGGAACGGAAACTGAACAAGAAAATGTTTCAACAATGAAAAATATTGTTGAAAGTAGAACTGATGGCAATAAAGTGTAATATTGTTACCTAAGTATAAACTGTTTTTCAAATGTAATAGGAACACTTTTCAACAATGCTTTTTACACAATCTAAATAATATCCAGAACATTAAAATATAGATTCCTCCTCAAAATTGGTATTTTCACCGCCATCTTGTAATAGTTTTGGATGAAACATTTTCAGTTCTGTAAATTCACCAGAAAATCCGGCGGAACATGTTCAGAACTTGCAATCGTTTCAATACAGGTTAGTAATGGATTCTTTCTGTATGCTATAAGATTTCAATAAAATTAAGTAGGAAAGGCTTTAATTTCAACAATTTTATGTTATTTCCTTTTTTAAATACAAGGAAATTCATATCCATTGAATATTATTTCTCATTAAAATGACATTGAATTTCAGTTTTATTTATAGTATATGGTAATTTCATCATACTCGATGCTTATTGAAACTACGACGCATTTGATATCAAGTATTATGATTATCATTATTGAAATAGATAAATTGGTATTTACAACAACAAAGATTACGATCCCTTAATACCAAAGAGACATATCTCAAAAGTTGAAAAAGCTTTAGTGATCAAACAAAAATTTGCTGATGTCGTTTATGAAAAAAAGTTTTTTGGAGCAAAACTTTAAAAACTGAAACTTCTTAATGTAGAGGAAGTGAGGTTGTTCCAAAGTTTTATTTTGTGAGTTGAATATTTCAAATAGTGCATGAGAATATTTTCAATATCATTTTATTATTTATAGAAGAGACAGTAAGGGTTCTTATAAAATACAAATTTATTCAGTAAATTTGGGATGAGGATCCTCCTGGTAACTAGGCATCTTGATAGTACGTTTTCTCTTCTATTTTTAAGCCATGGGAGTAAGGAACAGAGTGAATGAAATATCTCCTAGAATCTCTTGGCATTTGCTAATTTATGAAATGTTGTGCTTATTTTGAAGCGAGATTTTCTGAGAATAAATGATTTTTGTTAACTACAATCCACTCAAAGTATGGGTTCGACTACGTGACCATTTTTGCGAGAAGTATTTGAAGCCCTTGAGCTCAAATCAATACGATTCTTTGGTTGAAATTTGTTTTAATAAATTTGTTTTAGTTATTCTATGAGCAACTTTCGGGGATTCGATTGATACATTTTTCAAGGCTCGAAGGACAGAGAAATTATTGGTCAAACAGTAGATACCGATTCTGATTTTTTTTTCTAGAATTGCGAGCTATTAATTAGTTTGACAGATTACTAAAGCTTTGGTAGTAAATATGGAATCAATAGGATAAATTCGATAACTTTGTGTGTTTGATAGGTCTGTAATAGAAGTGACAAATTAAGATTTAGATGCATCTATAGTGATGGATATATTAATCTTGAAATTCTTTCTTGAAAATAACTTGGGTGATAGAAACAGATTGTGCTTTGATTTGGAAATTGATATCGGAGAGGATTATCTTGTAAAATTATTTCGAAAAATAAGAGGATCATAATTTGGCTTGAAGAAATGTCCAGCTCTTTAAGCATTCTGACAAGAGCAATTTCGTCTTTTTTTCAATCAATTAGATACCAATGTTAGACTTTTGACCATAGAAAGATGAGACTATAAATAGATTGGACGCCATTTCTGTTTGATAAAGAATCGTGAAGATAGTCTTTTGGTGTTATTCGAGAAAATTTCATGAACATCAGTTTTCATCTAGATAACGTTTGGAGTCCATATAGCAAGAATGATTATAAGGACCATTTTTGAATAATATTGTAAGATTTGAATTTGGTTTCATAAAAAATTATTAGCAATTGCACATCTTTAAAAAAAAACTACATGTACTGTTATTACTGATATTATAAAGATTCTTTGTACTAAGTCCATATATTTTATAGGCGGCAGATTTTAGGGCGTTGATTTTTCTAAGGGCTTTGGTCCGGAAGTTCTTCAAGTTAATCCCATTTTGGTTTGTTTTTTAAAAAAGTTAATCCTAAATATATAATAGTTTGTCTCTAAGGCAGCGGAAAACCTATATGTGATCTGAGGCACATAATAGAGCTTTATAGAGCAATGGTTTTTTCAGGACAAATATTTAATACCTAATAGTTGTATTATCTATACATGTTTTCAATAGCATTTTGGAGTTTTTTGAATATAATTCAGTGAAGAATGAGAGCAAAACTCGATATGTTAGGCAAAAATAAAGCAGTTCAGTTCTAAATCAAGGGTTTCAAAAAAAAAAAAAAATCAGCCTTATAACAAACGAGGAGAATTAATGATTAAACGTTATCTTGAGGAAGACTTTTCGAATAATTCTAGAGTTGGAAAGGGTACTTCTACAACGAACTTGAAGAGTTATATTTTGAAGAAAATCATGAACGAATATTTCTATGAATTTTAGAATATTGCTATTATTTAGTTGCAGACACTTTCATACTGAGAAAACTTTGAAGAAAGGAAAGACTGAAAATGGAGGGAAATAAAAAATGTCTTTCTTTCTTTTTTCCCCCCTTAATAAAAGAGGAAATAAAAAAAAATCTTAGTTTAAGAAGTGAATGAAAAAAAAGGAATGCTTTTTGAAGGATGATTATGTTCCAGATGTCATACTATTGATGCCTGCATCCATTTGTATTGGAACTTTTAGATTTAGCCGGATTTTTACGTGCTTCTTTCCTTCTGATCGGTGAGTCGCATTTTTCAAGCTGATTAAAAAAATTAAAAAAAGCTTTGTAAGAGAGCCTTGACCGTTTTTTTTAAATATTTCGATGAGAGCTTTTGATTGCTGTGCCTTTTTTCGATTAATAGTTTGAATAATAGAATTTTTTTTTCATTAAATGCTTTATTAATCATGATCACAGACGCATTTGCTTTGATGACTATTGAATATTTTATGAATGCTGGTTGATTAAAAATTCTACGTGTCTTTTTTGTTGTTTGGTGATTTTGACACTTTAGTTCCGATATCTGTTGTTCTCTTTTTCTGCTGTATAAGAGAAAGTTTCGTCATAGCTGATCGCAATTTTTGGCGACTGTGGCATTCTCCATCGTGAAATGTATTGCACTGATTACATACCTTTGCTTTATCGCAAATTTATGTTGGTTGCATAAAGCTGAAATATTTTGTATATTTGGATCTTCATGTTTTAAACATCGGAGTTCGGAAAACACATCTTTGACATGATGTCTGTTTGTATATCTGCGAATACGATAATTCAAAAACGATTTGAAATGTACTTAGGAAATTCGGGGTATGGATTAACGACCAAATTTGCAGATTTCTATCAAACTTTGATGGAATTCTATTCATAGGAAATCTGTCTGTTCGATTGAATTTCAATCAATCCAAAATATTATTTCAATCAATCAAAATATTTGAATTGTCCAATTCGAGTGAAATCGACAATTTCAAAACGGAAAGGACAAGGTAAGTAACATTTGGTACATAAGTAAAGCATCTAAAATAAGATTATTATTAAATTTTGAATCAAATTTGTCAGAGGGTTAATCGTTTGTTGGTTTGTACCTTCACATGCATGTAAGCATAATTACTCAGAAATGCAATCACTTAAATATATTAAATTTTTTATGTGATTTTGGGACAACAATTTTGGTTCTTAGCCAGATTCTAGTTTCATTTTGCAAAAGGTTGTTCCAAATGCAAATTTGCACGATAGATTCCGTAAAAATGTTAGATGTATATCAAAGATTTATACTTCAAAATTATCTTTCGCCTATGCCCTCTTATGTATTTGCGTTGTTGCCAAATATCCATAATTTTATAAGAAGGGAGGGTGATAGGGCATTATTTGAGAGCAGCACATAAGAAGATTTTAGGAGTTTATTGCCTGTGGTTTTTGTTTGTGTACCAGATTTTCATGTTATGTGGCAAGAAAGTTCCAAGAATGCTGATAAGAGCCAATAAAATTTCCCGAGTCTCATTTTGTTTTAAAAATTGAAGCATTTAAATGATTTCTATATCATTATTACTTGATTCTTCTCTTATTTCTTTAAGTATTACTTTGGTGGAGATATCAAATAAAAGAAAGCGAGACGTTATGTTCTTCCACACTGCGTCAGTTGTGACAGGTATAATTATAACTCTATCTAAATTTAACAGTTATGAAGCCCAAAATTGGCCCTGCATCATAAAGATAATTTTCCGTTGTATGATAAATTTCATATTTGAAATATTTGAATGTCTGTTAAAATTAAAAAAATATATATATTTGCAGTAACAAAGGCATAATTTGAAGAGTTTTAAATTTAGCATCAGAATTATATAAGAGAATACTTATTTTCTCATATTGTTTTTGACTCAATAGGACAAATTCGTTTGGGGATATATCACTTTTAACAATGACCCTATTTTTAATTTATCTCTGACTGAATTAAGCGAGAATAAATCATCAAGATTTTTTTTCATGCAATACCTTTTACAGTCATATATCTGTGGCTTAGTTAGGTTCCCCTAAAAAAATAAATAAAAAAAATCAGTATTAATAATAAGAAAAAAAAATTCTCCGTCGTCTTCTTCAAGAAATAAGTAGGGGAAAAAAATTCAAAAGTAAAAAGCAGTAATAATGCACATTATCAAAGGATGCATTCATTCGAATTCTTCGTTTGGTAGTAAAATAAAAACGAAAAACTGAAACCGCTTTCAAAGTTAATTTCTTTGATATCAGTTTTAATTAATTAACATACTATTTTTTTTGTTTATTTTAAATTCATACAGCAATCTCTCTTTCCAACTGTCGTTTCCTCTTATCTGAAAACTGTGTGAGAGGATTTTTAAATTTATATTTTTTTAAACATCTTTAATATAATAGGCTTTTCTTTCCGGAAAAGTTAGTTAATTGTAACTCTTGATGACATATACTCAACTTTCTAATGATAATAAGAAAATTTATTAAATTTAATCAGCGTTTCTGTGCTGATCCTTTCAGAAATCAACAGGAAGTATGTACAGTGGGTAAAAATTGTAAAAGTGGGTAGCTATGACTGTTAATAAAAATTTAATTTTTGGCACAAAATATTTTATTATGAAAATAAAAATTTTAAAATTGGTTTAACACAATTTCATTTATTATTTATGAATATTATAAAGGAAAAACTATGTAGAAAATTAAATACTTAAATTGAAAGAATAAAAAAAAATGTCACTAATAAGGAACAAAAAAAAAGTTTCCGTACGGTATTTATATAATACATGAAAAACCTTTTTCATGCTGACCAACTTATATTTAATGATCGATAGCCCTTATAACAAAGCCCTTACAAAATTTAATCCGCCTAGCTCTAGCATGATTTCTGAGTTATGTTCATAGACAAACAAAAGAACGGACGAATGTGTGATATGACAATAGCATGTTTTCCAATCTTACAGACATCTTAAATAATAAGATAATTACAATACTTTCTGGATACTTTGTATGCGAGCTAGTTAAAGACTTGTCTAAATATAAAAAAGAGGATATCAGCTACACTATGCTATCATTTTCATCGTCATTTAGCCTCAAGATTTGAAATTAGTATTATTGTCTCAGGCACAGTATCAGATGGCAGAAAAAATATACTTCAAAATCTATAGGCCGTGATGAAGTTTGAAAAGCACCTTGAACATAGTAATGCTACGAATAGAATCTAAAACACAAGAGCTTGTATGATAGCAGGTTCTAAAAATTGTGCAGGCTGTATGTCTCTCAAAAAACCTCTTTCTGAAGATTCTGAATTAACTAAATACACTTTTGCCTGTTTCAAATTAAATTAAAAAAAAAAGATTTTCGAATCGGAGGAGAAATAGTCCGATTTTATACCCTTTAAGTAAACGAGCATTACGCATGCATTAACACCAACCTGCTCGTCATAGAGGATTTTCGGATCATTTTCTATTTTTGCGCTGTGAAAGATATCTATTGAGTCTGTATGTTTAATTATTCTTCGTATTAAATCAAAAATTGGATGACAGTTTTGAAAGCTTCTAAAATGAACTAATAACTCAGCAGAAGTGGATCTTCCTTTGCGCATCTTCACAGTGAAGCGTTGTTCGTTATTTCTTATGATAATTTCTATACTGAAATTTTCTCACCTCAGATAAATAAACCTTAAGTAATTTTAAAGGAAAAAAAAGTGCGTGAATAAATGTTTTCGGAATATTTTTTTGTCACTAGGAAGATTTATCTTAACTTGTAACTATGAACTTCGGAAATCAAGGTTCAAATAAAAGAAATGCTTTCTGAGGTAATCACCAATGAGTTTCGTTATTCTAGCAATGTGAACAAGAAAAAAGTATGCAAACGATTTTATAATTAAAAGAAAAAAAAAAGAAACATTGGTAATTAGTTCACAGTACTAGGATCTTCTCTGATTGGGCCTCGAAATCAGATAAAGCAATCATAAATAACTAGAGATCGAAGGCAAAAACATTTCAAACTGTCGACCATATTCGAATGAACATTATTAAATTATCGAATCTAGCTAGAGCAATGGAGGTGTCTGTTATTGAGTGGTTGCCACTTCAGTATAACGAAAGAATATCTGAAGCAATGAAGTAAGTAAAAAACAACAACAACAACAACAAAAACAAAACAAAACAAAAAATCGATGTAAGAAGTAAAATTTATAGAATGCTGAAAATTTAGGCCATAGATTTTGGAAACTTAATATTTGAGTTGCCTTCTGTGTCTTAAATAGTTGGTAAAATTTACAAATCATCTTAGAGCAAAAGAGCAATTGCTACATTTATTTTATGTTAAAAATTTAGCTCCGAAGATTCTTCATAATAACACAATAGCGTATATTTTATTCCGAAATGACATTTTCGTTTATCTCGCATTTTGAGTCATGATCATTGTCATGACTCAATCATGAATGACTCAGTCATGATTATGATTGAGTCATTGTTCATGCAAATGTTATTAAAAATTTTCTATGTCTACATAAATAATTTTTTTTAAGAATTTGGGAATTTACTACAAGAGATTAGGGAGTTTTAGTGTCACATACCATTTTAAAAAAATATTTACGAACAAGAGCCAATTAATATGAGATCTATTGCAATTAATCGCTGGCATGTAGATAATGCACAGATATCTTTATTGCTATTGTAAAAGCTTAGAGGCATTAGAAAATTTTTAATATATATGTATATATAACCAGTGGAAAACTTTCTCTCAGACTTTCTAATAAAGGTGTTATACCAGATGGCACTGGTTGTTGGCACTGTCACTGGTGTACAATAGTTATGAAATTTTAACCTTTGGCGTGAATTTAGCATTTTTATTGAATATGCATTGTCAACTTTAGAAAGTTAATTGCTAATTAACCCTGGAATACGGTTAATAATATCCTACAATCAAATTTATGATTTAGATGCATTTTTCCCGATCGATTAAAACCAAAATTTGACAAAAAAAAAAAAAAAAAAAACTACACCTGTAGTTACAAAATTTCATACCAGATTTAATATATTTAATGAAATGCTTCTTTTATATCGTTTATATGTTCATGCGTTTATATGTTTTGCATATCTAAAACGTGCAAGTGTCATAGGGCCGAGCAATTTCAAGAAACAAAACTTTTAAGTAATGTAAGCAAGTTGGCTTTAAAGCGACTTAACATGCCATGGAGAAAAGGATGAGAGTTACTAAATTTGAAACGGTTGAGAAGTATCCGCTTTAACATTAAGTTTCAGAAGTAAAACCTACAAAGCAATTAAGCAACAGAATTGCAAGAATTTATCTACGAGGAAATCGCTATTACAGCAGAAAAATAGGAAATTAGCACAATACATCAAACTAAGTTTTTTTTATTTCTTATTGGTACATAATCCAATATATTCAAGTAATCTTAATCGTTTGACCGACTTGAATAAATTCAATTCAGGCGCAAAATCCTTTTGTTTGATGAAATTAGTAATCAGAATTCTACCGGATCATTAAAATTCTTTTTTTTTTCCATGTAAAAGGGGCATCCGGCAGACATCCGACAGTCATATAGGAACATGATATTGCAGACAAACCAAAGATTTTAAAAGATGATTCTTAAATTTGTCGTTGAAGAAGAATTGAAATGAAATATAAGAATTGAATGTTATCATAACTACTAAAAAAGCGTCGCAATCCAAATAGTCTGTTTGATGTCTTTGAACATAAATTAAATTGTAATTTATAATTTAATAAATCACTTGATTTGAATGAATACAACCTATTCAGTCAACATTAGTTAAAAAAAATGTATGAATTAAATGCTTTAACAATGGGAAACATTGTTGGAAAAAGAATCAGTTACAAAATATAGTAGTATTGTTATTTGTAATTAAACTATTGTTTTATATTTTTCTTTAAACCGCACGTTTCACGCAATCCAAAGCATCTCCAAAACCCTCACTGATAAGATTCCTCATCAAAAACCGTTTTATCTCTGTGTTGAAGATGCAGGTGGAACATTTTTAGCTGTGATTAATTCAAAAGAATATCATCTTTTAAAAATGTTTTTATGCATCTCTTCAGTAGAAGTAAGTAATGAATTTTTTCCGTGTACTTCAAATTTTTAACAAAATTGAATAGGAATTACTTCATTTAAAACTATATAAAATTATTTCTTTTTCGGAGTTCAAACTATGAATGTGAGCCTTGATCCATTTTTTAAATTGCTTTATGTTCTTAATTGAAAATTTGGTACTTACGTATTAACGCCACCGCAGCTACAGATTTGGCGGTTTTAAAGTGCCGCCAATCACTTTCAAAATTCAACGCCACCGCAGCTATAGATTAAGCTCTTTATTGGCGCATAAATCTGTTACTGCGGTGGCGTTAATACGTAACAGGAATGCTCTTTATTGGCGCATTAGCGCAAAAATCGCCAAATCTGTAGCTGCGGTGACGTTAATACGTAAGTAACTAAAATTTTCTTTAGTTTGATGTTATTTAAGTTAGTTTGATTTATTTAGGTGATGATGAAATTGATTGATATGTATACCTCTCTTTCGGTGGTATTGTTCCCAACTTTCCTTACAATCTACTGGACATCGGAAATAAACATAAGAAATGATAGTAATGATTTAAAACATTTCCTCACACATTTCTCTAAACTGACAAATTTGTGACTATTTTAGAATTTTTTAATCCATCGACATATTGTTAGAGCTTAGTATTTTAATCACTACTTCACAGAAAACCAGCAAAAGTGGTCTTCCAAAACTTTCTAGATTTTATCTAATAAAATTGTCATTCGAAAGACATTTGGCTTGAATTTAGCATTTTTACTTAATCTATCGTGTCATTTTTGCGACTTATTTAGCGATTAATTCTTGGCATGCTTAAATAGTATCTAAAAATCGAATTTGTGTTTAGACACGTTTCCACGTTCCGAATTTGTGTTTTTAGACACGTTGAAACAAAAGTTTGTCACAAAACTCACTGGGTATTTTTCCGTTAGCCGGGCGAAAGCGAAAAATCGAAATAATGTAGTATTCAGCCAAATTTCTTACGCCAAATTCACGTTTGGTTCACAATTGGCGATATTTTCGCCCGGCTAACGGAAAAGTACTCAAAACTGCACTTGTATTCACAAAATGCCATACCAAATTCGATAAATTTAAGTCATTATGTTTCTGAACTATCATATTGACTTGTTTCTGAAAGTACTGATCGACATATAGTCAACCCGTAGTTGGATTTGGCAGATGTTTACAGTTTACACTACAAATGTTAAATATATACCAAATTTTATCTATCTGGCTCTCTTCGCTTTATAATTATCGTATTTAGTTATATTCGAACAGCCAGACAGATAAACTTCCTCAAAATCTGATACAAATCTGAAAATTTGATGTAAAGACCGTATACCAAATTTCAACCATTTAGCTCAAAGTTTTTTTGAGTTATCTTTGTCACAGACAGCCAGACATTTTCCAAAAATACGTTTTACGAATTAGAGATGTTTAAAGTATGGGGATTCATCAAAATCTCGAGTTCAAATTTAATAGCAATTGCTATACTTTCTCTATACTACATATATGAGAAAGTATATATATATATATGTATGTATATTTCAGAAAAACAGATAATAACTTTTTTTCTTTTAGTATAAAATGCAAGTTGAATTGGAAATTTTATAATAAAGTTTTAATCTTAATTGGCTGAATGGATCTTATGATTTAGCTATAAATCCGCGGAATTCAGTTAAAATTTATTTATTTTATGGAATATAAGCAATGATGATAAAAAGGAATTATGTATTTAGTGAGATGGCAATATGGAAAGATATTTTGATATAGATTAAAATTTATATTTAAACCAATTACTGGCATAATTATTGTATATCATACATACTGGCAGGTATTAGCACAAAATAAGGACGATATTTACTTTATACATTCTGCCGAACTGTAATAAATATTTTTGTAACTGTAATAAAAGTTTTCATAGTTTTTTTCACTTAATTTTGTATTGTGATATTTTATGTGATTTTTATCCCTGTTCATTTATTTTTATATTTCATTATAAAATATGTATCTTTATTTTTCTTTGCTCTTAAATTTTACAATCTGTTTGGAGAAGGATAGCGAAATAATCCATTTACGCCAATAAACATTAAATACTAAACTCTTATATTTCGTCTGCTCTTCTGCATTAATTTATCAGATTATGTCGTCATCAAATATCATGTTTAATTTATTGCAAAAAAAAGTTTCATACAGTTTTTAAACATGTTTCAAGTTTAATAATTTAATTTGATCATGATAATTTCGAAATCGAAGCAAATTTAACATAGATTAAAAACTTTTGAATGTTTGGTAATTAGTCTAGTAACATTTGAGAGCTTGCAGAATACTTATCTGTGATCATATATCAAGACCATATCTGTGAGAAGACAACTTTTCGCCAAAAAATTTCAAATTTAGTGAACGGACTTTATTCTTAAATTGAACCATAATATTTTTTCATTAAATTTTTTGGCATGGAAATACCACTAGCATATTTATGAGACGACACTTGTAGATTTTAACTGCGACCAAAAAGAGCGAAGAAAAAATTTCACCAAATTATAAAAATATAATCAAGTGCATTATTATTTATTAGGAAAAATTCTGGACGTGCGGATCACTTGCTATATAATTTGATGATTGAAACCGCCAAATTGGCGATTACAACCGATAAATACCTATGAGCCTTTAATTGATTGTGAAAATTTGAAATCTTTTAAAGTTTGTGTGCAAAATTCTAAATGTTAACTACCGTAAAGAAAAATTAAGAAGCAAAGATGTTCATGCCATAGTTTTAGTGACAGAAAGATTGGCACGCCTTGTCAACATTTTAGCCTAAAATTGTATATTTTAATTACCTTGACCAGAATTAACTTCCAGTGGTGTTAAAAATTTTTATTCTGAAAATTTTGCGTTATAGCATCAATTCGTAGATCTCATCCTATTCTCTGAGTTTGGGATAACAACCTTTGTCGCTATGTCCCTCAAGTCGCTATATTCAAGTTCAAGACTCTCTGAGTTTAATGAAAACTTTCTGACGTCAACATTAAATTTTATTCTGGTTGAAATGTACTTTAATGTGCCCTCCGAGTTTGTCGCCAATATAGAAACCCAACGAAACGATCTTCTAGCAACCCTAATGTTGTTGTGTTTACTACTTTTTACAATGATTCAGTTGTACATGAACTATAAGTATTTTATGAAAAATGTCAAATTAAAAATAATTAAAAAATATCTATGAAAGATCTTGTCCGCCATCTTTATTGGCGATTTGGCATCCTTGGCGCAGCAAAGGGCACTCTAAATTACCCTTTTATCATTATTCTTACTTCATTCATTTCAGAAATTTCCTGTAGCCGATAAAATAAAGAAAGTAAACTTTGCTTCCGATTGAGTGAAGCTTGTCGCCAAAATAATCTTTTTCGTATTAATTCTTAACAAAGATAACTGCATTTAAAAAATGAAAACTAGTAATTCTTAACTAATTTTGTAAAAATAGGGAAAAAGCACAATAGATAAATCTACATTTCTTATTTATTCTTAGTGATATAAGTAATATTGGATTAGGATTAGAGTTATTATATGAATATGTAATAATCCAATGGGGTGGATCCTAGCACAGCCCACCTCTTGGCGCCTTTTTCAATTCTCGCCAAACGAGTGGAGATAACGTCGCCAATGTGACAACCTAGACGGATATGGCGAACTGTCTGGAATCTTATAGGATTAACGGCCTTTAGCGCCTTTTTTGAATCTCATTGGTTAATTAATATGTATTCATACGCGATACTTGGATTTCGTTGGAAAAGACGTAAAAAAGGTGATTGTTTCTGACATTTATGTTTCTAATATCTTTGGAGAAGTTGTGCTGTACCGGTTGAAAATGGCAAGCGAATGGACAAGTGAATTTTTAACTTTATTGAATGCAAGAGGTAAGAGAGCGATGATTGAATGGTGTATGAATGTTAATTTAATTTCAAAAACGTATTAATCCCCTAAATGTGGAGAGAAAATGATGACTGTTTTATAAATTGTAAAGATTTTATTTCAATTATTTTTAGTTACAATTTTAACTACTGAGCATCTTATTTGAAAAATTAACTTTCATAAATATTAACTAGCATGTTTTGCATTCGTTAAAAGTGAATAAAGAAAATCCAATGTTTTAAGGTTCAAAACATATACCAGTTAAGAAACAAAACAAAACTCTCAAATTTTTTCGTCTATTATAGAAATTAGGCCTATTTCACCTATTTAGAAATCAGACCATGCAATATAATTAAATTTACTTTTGATTTGTAAGAGAAAAGATAAGATTTCATGGCACTATTGAAAAAATGATATTTTTCAGAAGTAACTTTTAAATTTGGCATTCCAATGACAAATAAAGGATATT